>OY757918.1:109658639-109666139 GCA_963585895.1 Sepioteuthis lessoniana
GAGTGTGGCCTCTTCTGATGGAATCTCTTCCTGAACTCCCTTAAAACCTCAACATAGTAACCTTAACTCTAACCCTAACTCTTTGGCCAATCAACTCTCATCTATTGACTTCCTTACTACTCGCACACCTCTCATCATCCCTCACAGACTCCCTGCCTTCCTTGAATCTCTTATGCCACTCAAAATCTGATGCTCAATTCATGTAAGATGCTCCAAAAGCAGTCTGAAGCATTTCATATGTTTCTGTGGCATTTTTTCCAAGTTTAATACAGAATTTTATTGCATATCATTCTTCATAAGTGTCAGATTGCATTTTTGAAATTCACCATCTGTGACAATCAGACTTTAGTAGGATGTACTCCAATTTCTGCTGTAGCAGTTCACTTGAACCTGAAATCATAAAAATTGGTCAGTCTCCTCATAAGATGTATAGTAATAACATACTGAATTTTCAAGAGTCTATGCCAATTTTAAATGCCCAAATGAAAAAAGTGAGGAAACTTATCGTATGCACCTTGTATATATGGTGAGGTATAATGGTTATCATTATAGGGAATGGACACGGTGACATGAGTTCAAATCCTGGACAAGACTGATTGCATTTCACATAGCACTGATAACCTTGGGAAAGGTATGAATCCAATTATTCTCCCTCCAGCTATGGGTAAATAATAGGGCAGACTGATTTCTTCAGCCTTGGTGAGGCAACTAGTCTAGGAGAAGGAAAACTCTGTCTTCAGACCTGTTAAACTCTGCTTAAAAATTGACCTTGTGTCATATCCAGTCTGAGCGGAGGGGTTGGTGAATATGATGTATAATTATATACATAATTACAAATTCCAAATAAGTATTCAATTTTGAAATCTGTCATTTTGCCAAACATGGGTGTTGCAACACTTGAAAACTTGCTTAAGATATTTGTAATGTATGATCCATTGTTAAATAATCCAGGAAACATTTAATGTTGCTATTGTGCATTTTTAGATAAAGATAAGGTTTTTATGACCAGCAATTTTCAGTCAACTGTTTTTTATCAATCATTTGTTTAAATTTTTATGTGAAAAACAAATGAGTCAAAGAAAAAATTAAGTCTGCAGACTGTTGTCTTTACCAAGCCAACACCTCCAATCCAGCTGCCAAAATATGTCTTCAATTATCTACACACACCCATACCAAGAAAAAAAAAACTAAAGTACAAATACAATGCCTTCCTGGTATGCCAGATCAGATTGCATGAAAACATTAGTAAAAATATACACTTGTTTTTCATGGATCAGTTATTTGTTGTGTTGAGCAGGCTAACTCATGTTTGGTTCTTTTCTGCCAAAAGTGCGGAAAATGGAGATAAATATTTGCAAGAAGATTTGAAAGCCATAAACAACAAAGATGATGATGGAAAAATTCATAAAATAATAAATATAAAACATATGTAACTAACAAGATTATCTTGACTTTATCAGGTGAGCTTAGTCTGGCATGAGGCTCCAGACATGGTGAGACCTCTTAAAAGTTATTTATTTAAAAGTTATTTATTTAAAAGTTTTGCAAGGTTCACAACAAGGAGATCAGTGTGTCATCCACTTGATACATATTAAGTATATCTTAGTAAAAGCACAAAATCAAATATATGAAAAACCTAGTGAGGACCAAACTCCCTACAATAGTAATGATCTTCATTATACTAGGGTTAATCAATATTTTTGCAATATTTAGGTAAGTGCTAGTTTAGTATGTCACATGCAAATAAAGCTGTGGCTAGTAACTGCTGTAATTGGTAGTGTTACTGGAGTTGGTTTGGTTTGGTTTGGTTGGTTGGGTTTTATGGCATATCAACCTTTGTAGGTTATTTAATGCCAAATCCCTTTTTATGTAAATAATCTGTTCTATTCAAAACAATTCAGTTTAGCATAAGTACACAGTTCAATTGTCAAAAACATTTCCATTTCAAACAATTCAAGCAGTTATATGTAACAATTAAGTTTAGTGTAAATACAGTTTTAATGCCGAAAAACAGTTCTATTTCAAATAATTCAGTTAAGCATAAGCACGCAGTTTAAATGTAAGAATGGTTTAATTGTCAAAAAACGTTTCTATTTCAAGCTATTCAGTTTACTCAAACAATTCATTTTAGCATAAGTATGCTGTTAGTTCTATTTAACCCATAGATAGAGCTCTATCAGGTGCGACCACTCCGGGCCAGAGTGGACCTGGGAGCGATGGCAATGAAGAGGTACTCCGCATTCCCCAAAGCTCCAGCACTGCTGGAACCTCACCATCAGATTGTTTAGTGTCATATCCAGGACACTCGTTGTGGGGGGGGTCTTACCCCTCTGCAGAGAAGCAGTCGGTGTATTCTACAGCCCCAGCCAACTGGGCAAACTGGAGTTGGTGCTCGGACATATTGTGCAGTGTTTCATTCCATGCATGATTTGAAAGATGCACAGATAAATGTGCAACATTGATTTGGGAACATAAGCTTAGTGAGTTCAAACTGGACCATAACACTGCGTAAACTGCCACAAATATTTGCTGCATGAAAGGTGAAAGTGCAGTTGATCACAGTACAGTAACCAGATGGTTCAAGATATTTTGCTTGGGTTGCAAGGACCTTAATGATCAGGGAAAGACAAGTAGAGCTAAAAGTTTGGATTCTGCTCTTAGCTACAGAAACAAATCCAATGAGTAGCACTCAGAGAGTATCAGGTAAGCTTGGCATCTCACAGACCAGTGAAGTTGGTCACCTTCATGACCTTGGCAAAAGTATTCAAATCTGTTGAACTGTTTCTCGTTACCAAAATATAGCAAAAACTTTTGACTGAACCTAGCAGTTTTCTGACTATGGTGCTGCAATAAGACAACCATCTAAATATAGAAAATGTAAAATTGCTATTTTGAGCAGTCATTCAATATAGATTTTTTTTGCTTATAAATTCTGCTAAGTCTGGCTTAGGGCTATGTCCTTTCTTTAGAAAATATAGTTTAGCACAAAAAAACACATTTTTCATATTAAAACTTGTAATTGATTTTGATATATAATTCCTATATGAATATATCATCATCATGATATTGCCATACTGGTAAATGATATGTTTTTATTTCAGAATGAAAACTTTAAAAGTATTATGTTTTTCTTTCTAAAGAAACAGTTGGTTCAATGTTTTACATGTTTAAGAATATCTTATTAAGCTCTGAAATATTCAAAGTAGCCAAGTCGAGAAATAGAGATAAGAATGTAAAGAAGCCAAACAATAACACCTGAAAAAAAGAAAAAAAGAAAACAAAAAATTATTATAATCATCAGATGTTTCATTGGATTTTGAAATGCCCCAAACAAAATATCTGTCAAAACAGCTGAGCTTCATTACTTTTTGATTTTATTTTATTCTGAAGTTTGCCTTTTGGATCGTGTTTTAATTTTTTTATTTTCTTCATTTTTTCTAATTTGTAAGCAGAGGTATTACATGTCTCTGTTTATGGATGGCTACTGTAGAAGGATGTTTTTTTAAGTCCCTTTGTTAGACTTGCTAGTGCAATTGGTTCAGTCATCAATGTACTATTATGGCTTTTTGCACGAGTAAGCTAAGCTGGGTAAATAGCTATATTTATCTACTTTTGTGACTGAGATGATTATATATGTTACTCATGAGTGACAGTAATCAGTATTTCAGAACATGCAAAATTAGATATTTTAGATATTGACTCTCTCTCTCTTTCACTCTGTCTGTCTGTCTGTCTGTCTCTATCTATCTATATACATACATACATATATATATATATATATATATATATATATATATATATATATATATATATAACAGAATGTAGATTTCTTGTAAGTAAGAAAGTAGAAGAATGGAGAACAAATAGATATGAGACTTGTTGTTTACTAAGTTTTATATCAGCTTTCTTTCAATATCTACTGTTCCTTAGTGTTCAACCATCTAAGAACTGGGTTGACATATCTCTGCTTATCTTCAGTGATCTATCAAAATAAATATATGACAGGAATCAGTTAAGAAAATGGGAATCATGATAGATATAATGCATGTCTTTGAAAGTGAGTTCTGAAGAGATAAAAGTTCTATCAAAGACAGATTGTTGTGAGAAAATATGGAAGGAAATCAGTGTAAGATGTGAAAGGGTTAAGCAAAATCTTTTGGTTGACTTTGGGAATAATCACTCATAATACAAACAAAAAATTATATTAAAAATGATTTTAAAATTATCAACTAATTTTCAGGAAGTTGGCACATCAATTACTTTTGCCTTCTTCGAAATTTATAACTGCCTTTTGTTATTTTTGATTTAAATTTCTATGCGATATCACCTGATGATGGTGGGGAAACAGACAAAAATATAAATTCAATGCACAAGTTAAACACTTGGTAAGTGAAAAGAAAAACCTTTTGCAGATAAAGAAATATAGATACATTACAAATATGGATATTTTTCTTTTTAATTATTTCTTATTTTCTTTCTTTCAGGAAGTTGATGATATTTTTTTTATTTCTTGAGTCAAATTATTGCTGAACTATTAGTATAATTTTCTTCCCATCTTCATTAAGCTAATTTTGACAAAAGATTGAAAAAGGACCTCATCAAAAGCAATAAAAAAAATGAAAAGAAATTAAAAAGAAGTTAATTCTTTCTTTCTTTTTTTTTTTTTTTGTAAATTATTAAATGGAAGTACAATTATCACAGTATGAAGAAAATTGTATTAGGAAAGATATTTTCCACTTTGTTTAAAGTGAAAGGAAAAAAGGGGGAAAAATCTGATAAAAAAGAAATGAGACATAAATAATTAGGGTAATATTCTTTCATTGAGATTCTGCATTGAGAAGTATTTTCATTATAATAAATATTTTATTATTATTAGTTCTGACAATTCTCAGCATTATCTTTATTGCTTTTTATTGATGTATTTTTTTGCCAATTAATTCATCATTGGCAGTGAAAAGAAAACTGAAAATTCTCAAAAAACAAATTGCTATGCATGAGACTTAAACCTATTTTTGATTTTTCATCTCAAATTTACACATACTAAATATATTGTAATAAAAAACAACAAGAAGGCGAAGGAAATTGTTTAAATCTATAATAAAAATTTATGTTTTACCGAGCAATACTATTGCTTTGTTATTCTGATATTAATCCTTGTGAAGGCAGATATCATTTTTAATCCTTATAGAGTGGCGAAATCATATCTTTTAAATTTGCAAAATAGAAGATATGTTCAAATAAGTCAATTAATCATATATTAAAACAAAAAACAACTGATTATTTGGTCAGTAATTGTATGTCATAGTACAATTGTATGAAAACAAATAAAGCACTCACTATGATATTCTATAAAACGACCTTTACACAATCCTACACCACAGTCTTTGTATCAGGTAGCTATGTGTGTCCCATGGTTTTAACAAGCAATGAATAGTAAAATACCTTACATTAAGCTATCATAATAACAAAAAAGTCACTCTTCTTGTTTATTGTTGGTAACAAAAACATCACTTTGCCTGCAAAAAGGTTAAGTATTTTTATGCCAAAGCATTTGATGAGTAGTTTTTATTTGTTTCTTATAATTTATTTTTGTTATTCCTTTATTGTATTTTAAACTGATAGATTTTTAGACAATGAAAGTAAACAGTGCAAAATAAGAATCAAGAAGATACTTTTAATGAGACTTGGTCTCAAATTCTGTCTTTTTCACAATTCATGAAGGTCTTTATTTATACTAATTTTATAATTGTTTTTTGTTTTCAACTGAAAAATCAATTAGCTGAAGCATTGTGATTAAAACATGTCATAAAAGGAGAAAAAATGCTTATCAAAATTAAATATTAAAAATAGGAAAACATTTCAAGATGTCATGTTGTCATTTAGATTTTTAGTTTAATCTCATTTATTTTTACTATTTTAAAGATTTATAATTAAAGTTAAAATCTTGCGTCAATATAAAATTAAAAATGACTGTTAAATCTAAATTAGATAATGGCAAAGGCCAAATTTTATTATGTTTCTTTGTAATTTAGTTGAACAAAAGAAAGCTGGCAATAAGCATTTCTTAGAATAAGGCATTGTGTGATGATAACTGACCTGATACTTTTTATAGTATTTCAAACTACTTGGTCTTTAATATGAACTTATACCATAATGAAACAATGAGTTAGATGAGAAGAGACTCTGTTCTATATTCACAAAACTGACCTTTGGCTATAACAGTGATGCTTTCATTGGTCAGGAATTTTTTGAGAAATGAATAAAGACAAAAACCTATAGAACAAAGATTAAAACTACAAAACAAAAAGAAAAACAAAAAGTCTTTGCAAAGAAGGCAAATGTGTATCATCATCCGATTAAGAAAGACATTGTTGTTGTTTTTCCCCAATGATAGGTGACTATCACTATTTATAAATATGACTGATATGGTTGGATTTGCAAGCAGTATTGTTAAATAAAGCCCAACAATACCTGAAATATCAATAGAACTGTTTTTTTTTCTTTATGCTTTTATTATTATTGTTATTAGCCATTAGGAAAATGGCAACATATACAAAAGCTAGTGGCTGGTCATTGCCAAACAAACTTGCACAAAGATGGAGTCTTGTTTAAACTATAATGGAGAAATATTTTCAGCAGAAAAAGGCATTTTATATTCACAAGTGCTGATGAAATGAAGAGTGTGTAGCAAGCTGAGACATGTAAAACTCTGATTGGCTGATTTGCTTTCATCGAAGCTTAAGGCTTTAACAATTGCAATTTGCCTTGTGCCTCATTTAGGGAAAAGTCAAAGGTACTTTCTAAACTTTGTTTCATGAGGAATCAGCATTATTTTACACTTTAAGCAATTAAGTTTTACCCTCTTTTGCTTATTTTATACAGAACATTCAAAAAAATGTTCACGCTCAAGATGTGCATATAAATTTTCAATGATTAAGAAAACAAACAAATATTTTCAAATGAGCTTTGAAATTAAATGATAATAAAAATATTGATATATGCATATAAAGAAAAATTAGATTTACTAGATCAAGCAGGAACCTCTTCACTTGGCACAGCTGAATTTTCTATCGTTTCCACCACTCACCAAGTACCATACAAAGCTAAGTTTAGTAAATATAGAAAAAGATCCAACTTGGCACAGCAATTAGCTAGTGAGTTCTCATTAATCATTTTCAGGTTCAATTTTAAATATTTATTCTGAATGCAGATGAGGAAGCACTCCCCAAACAGAAGGCTACTTTAAACACACTCTTTCTATTCCTATTTTCATCATTTGATCTAGTCATATATATTTTATAAATATCATATGTGAATATATGTGTATTTTTGCACAGTTTTATCTACATTTCAAGAATTTCACTATTTTTTGTTGGGTGGTGATTAACAAAAAAACAACTTTTGTAAAATTGGATATTATTTGTTATATTTTCTTGATGAATGAAATAAAGGAAATAGCCCAAAATTTCCATGTTTTTTCATCAATTTTTTATTTAATAT
>OY757918.1:109671139-109686139 GCA_963585895.1 Sepioteuthis lessoniana
ATATATATATATATATGTGTGTGTGCATGTGTGTGTGTGTGGAGTTGCCTATGGTGTAATGGTTACTATCACTGGAAATAGACCCAGAGACTCAAGTTCAAAACCTTGATGAGGCAATTTGCACTTTATTTGCACTTGGGAAAGATATGCACCCAACTATTCTCCCTTCCAGCAATGAGTAAATAGTAGGGCAGATTGGACTCTTTAACCTTGGTATGGCAACTGGTCTAGGGGACAAAAACCCTGAATTCAACCTTTTTAAACTCTACATGAAAAATTGACCTTATGTCACACATCGTTCTTGTGCAGAGGAGTTGGGTAAATACATATATATGTGTGTTAGTGTGTATGTGAGTTTATATATATATATATATATATATATATATATATATATATATATATATGTATATCTTTGGTAATTGTGTGAGTCTATGTATACATATATATATATATATATATATATATATATATATGTATATTTATATATGTATATCTGTGGGATGCTATGAATACTGAGAACAAAAGAAAATTAATCAGTGATGTGAGCTGATATTCAGTTGATACTTCGGCTTTTGTGAAAGGATCAACTTCACCCTATGTTTTTGTCCAATCACTTGATTTCCAGGGAAAATGTCTTGTTAAAAGAATGCTACAAAATATGACTCAAATGAGTGTTAAAATCACTCTCCCATAACTACATTGTTTTAGTGTGTGTATATGAGGGTGCAGAAATTGGTAGGGGAGATTAGAGACAATAAGAAATGAAAAAAGGAAAAAGAGAAAATGAAGAATGAAATAGACTGAAACTTAGAAGGAAAGATTTGAAAGAGAATGAAATAAAAAATTAAAAAGGAATGAGGAAAAGGCACAGTAGATCACAGATGGTTCAAGAAATTTTGCTTGTGTTGAAAGAACATTGATAATCAGCCAAGTTCAGGCAGGCCTAAAGCCATGGATTCTGAGTCCATGCTCCAAGCTATTAATGCAAATCTTGTGAGAAGTACTCAGAGAGTATCAGGCAAGCTCGACATCTCACAGTCCAGTATGATTCGTTACCTTCGCTACTTCCATGAAAGCATTCAGTGCTGCTGAATTGTGACTCACATTACCAAAATATTGCAAAACTTTTGACTCACTTTTGTAAAACCAGTTCTCAGACTATGATTTTATGATTTTTATTATTTGAGATGAAGTAGTAAATATCTTTGTTTTGTTACAGATAGTTTAGATAATTTTAATACTTCAGTTCTATCTTACTTTGAAGTGTTTCCGTCAAAACTGATTTAAATGAAAAAGGATTTTAACAA
The DNA here is from genome assembly GCA_963585895.1 of Sepioteuthis lessoniana. Lineage (NCBI taxonomy): Eukaryota > Metazoa > Mollusca > Cephalopoda > Myopsida > Loliginidae > Sepioteuthis > Sepioteuthis lessoniana. The sequence goes on from OY757918.1 coordinate 109,672,447, forward strand.
ATTTGTATTTCACAGTTATTTTGTATCCTATATGTACTCAGTGATCATGCAATGAATAATCAAGACCGACTCTTTCAGCAATCCTGGATTAGATTTATGGTTACACTTGATCTAATCTCATTTCCAAGATGTTAAAAGAAAAAGATGATCTCAAACAAAGAAATTGCTTTTTTGTTAGCTACCCAGATTTGTACAAATGGATGCCAATATGAATATTTTTTTACAAAAACTTTTTTTGGGTAAAATGTCTTTCTCTTAAGTGTTATTTAACAAGAGTTCAAATGCCCCTAATCAATGGTACAATGGAACTTTAATTTGAAAAAGAGAAAACCTAACCAAATATGTCAAGCTAGCAAAAATCAATTTGATCTTTTGCCCACTAGAGTTTTCCAGGGGCACAGCATCAATTTTTAATGAATCTATAACAATTTTCTTGATGTAGTTTTGGTATGAGATTAAATTGTTAAAACATTAATGTGACAAGTTTTATTCTTGTTGAAGTAACAAGTAAAACAAATGGAGAGGAGAGAGAATCTAAGCAAATCTACAGGAGAGACAAAAATTTAAACACTTTACTTTTTATAAGGGTAGAATATTTATTTGTACTTATGTTGGCATTTAAACAAAATAAGAAATTATTAGCAAGCTGGTCTTGTAAATCATTGCAAATATAATTGAAGTACTGCAATTGTGATCTTGTGCCAGACTAGAATAAGTTTACTAAATATTTATATAAATAAACAAAAGCACATGATTAAGAGAGATGATTACCAAAGTGGTTTCTGAAGGCATGGCTAAAAATTTTCTTTTTTTTTTTTACCTTGTACCAGACTTTAGAAAATTAAATGAGTCAAGGAGACTCTTACAGAATGACTGTGATGCCAAGGATAATAAGAGCTCTTGGAACAATCCAAAAGAAAATAGATTGGGCAAACTGAAGAAATGAGATATCCTCTACACTGCAACTGCTGAGATCAGCTAGAATACTGAAGAGCAGAGGAGACTTGCCGTCACTTGAATATAAATCAAACAACCAGTTATTACTGGTGTGAAAAATTTGTAAAATAATAATAATAATAATAATAATAATAATAATAGCAACACAACCTATTCTCGAATATTCAGGCAAAATTGATCCCTGCTTTTAGGTTTTGGTTTGGTTTAGTTTTATTGCACATCAACCATTGTTGGTTATTTAAAGCTAAATCCTATTTTTATATCTATATTAGATATATGATTTGTAAACACATTTTGTAGATACATTTTAAATGAGCCTGAGCACATTTGTTTTGCACACAGTTAAATGGTTTCAAGTATTGCTATCTAATATGAATAATATCAATCATTTGTTTGCATACATGAAGTGTTTACAAGTATTGCTATTTGACACTAATTATTCTATTCAACATTACTCATTTGTTTACACACAGTTAAACGGTTCAAAGTATTGCTATGAATTACAAACAATTCAATTAAACATCATTCATTTGTTTACACACAGTTAAATGATCAAACAGTCCTATTTCAAGCAATTCAATTTAGCATAAGTTATTTGCTTGTATTCAGTTTAAATGTCTAATAGTTTTACTTGATCCATATAAAGGACTCTATCAGGTGCTATTGCTCCTGGGCAGAGGGGACCTGGGGACGATGGCAATCAAAGTATTCCACATTCTCTAAAGCTCCAGCATTAGTGGAGGCTCACCATCAGATTGCTTAGTGTCATATCAATGACACTCATTGGGGTAGTCTTACCCCTCTACAAAGATGCAGTTGTATTCTATAGTCCCAGCCAACTGGGCTCTTGCTTAAAAAGACAAATACAAATGAAATGATATGCTTTTTCATGTAATTTTTCTTGACTTTCAATATTTTTTTCTTTCATGTTCATATGGCTTGAGTTGATCACATTCTCATTTTTCAGTTATCTCCCATAAAGCAAAAAATCACAAAATGATATTAAGATGGTATTTAAAGAATTGTCCAACACTATCAGAGTATTTTTGTTTTAACAAACACATGGGATAATTGATTATTTATTTTTGAATTTTATCTTTTATTTTTTAGTCTAATACAATATGTTACCAAAAATTGATAATTTTGATTACTGTCTCCCCTTTTGCTATACATCTCCAACAGCCACCAGACACAATTCCATTTTTCTACGGGTAATTATTTTTCCATCTTCATTTATACTCTGTAAAAGGGATTAAGGCATTCAAAGAGAAGCATATGTAGGGTTCTTTAGCTAAGGATACAGAGATTAAAGATGGCTATAAGCAATTCTCTAGCACATTTTCACTGAATACCAAAAGATTAATACCAACATAGATAAAACCAAATGAAGATGAATATTTCAGATAAATAAGACTTTTTTGGCTACTTTGTGGAAATCAAATGACAAAACATCTTCTTTAAAGTTCCGACTAAAATCAGAAAAAAAGATAATTAATTTTCCTCTTATTTTATGATACATTCTTTGTATTGTGTTAATCAACTGCACAAAGCAAAATAATTTGCTATCAGTACCAAGTGTGGTGCTCAAGAAAATGGGATTTAAACTTGCTCTTACTTGTCAAAGAGATTTCTAGTTTGAAATCTCCTCTCAGAATAAACTGACAGAATGATTCTGTTGGGTGTTCTTTTGCTTCTGTCACCTGAACAGAGGAGAAGCAAACAAAAACAACCACTTTCCCCCACAAACAACAACAACAACAAATAAAAGTGGAACCAACACTAAAAGTCTACTTTCTTCTTATCAGTCATTTTCCTGGAAGTCATGACAAAACATCAATCAACTTTATCGACTTGTGTAAACTTGATTCCATCTATCTGACTTCAGATCAATTGATTTTCCATCAAATTCTTGCAGTGCTTTTGCTAAGTCAGAGTAAATCACCATTCTCCTCAGATTAGAAATTAAAAATAGATAAAATCCCGATAAAATTTTATGATATATTTAGTTTCAATCAGTGTTTCTGATTTTTAAAAAACAAAAAAAAAAAGATTTTCATTTAACCCAAAGTAAAAACTGAATAAGAAAATTTATACATAGATGAGAACATTAAAAGTAAAAGAGAAAAAACTTGTGATATCCTATGGATAGAGAGTATTGTAATTTACTAAACTGAAATGAGTCCAGAGAGTACCACAGCTATGGTATACCAAGTGAGAATCACATTCACTTCCATAGTAAGGATCTGTGAGATCAATTTGCTAAACATTAAACAAAGTAAAACATTATTGATATTTACTAAGCTTATCTTAGTCAGCCATCAATATATGATGGTGATCTAACTAGTGTAAATTGAATTCAATATACTATCCAAATAATCTCTAACATGATCTTGTTAACTATCATTTAATAAAAACCTTTAAGATGTTGATTTTTGTTTATTGGTTGTCCATGTTTGAACTAATAAATGTCTGTACCCTTGTTATAGGAGGTGCCTGTGGTGTAATGGTTATCGTCGTAGGAAATGGACACGGCGACTCGGGTTCAAATCCTGGACGAGAATGATTGCATTTCACATAGCACTAATACCCTTGAGAACGGTATGAATCCAATTATTCTCCCTCTAGCTATGGGTAAATAGTAGAGCAGACTGGATTCTTCAGCCTTGGTGAGGCCACTAGTCTAGGAGAAGGAAAACTCTGAATTCAAACCTGTTAAACTCCACTTAAAAATTGACCTTGTGTCATATTCTGCCCGAGCGGAGGGGTTGGGTAAATAGGATTAATGTCAGTACCCTTGAACTCTTTCTATAAAAGCAATAACCATGTTAGAGAGGCTTAGTGTAGTGTTAAAAACATGACTGATGAATTTTGTTGAAACATTTATAAGCAAATGTCAACATTGGCTAATTTGTTTGTTTCATGATCTAGAAAATTATCAGGATATTAGGTCCTTCATAAGGTAAAGAGACTTAGCACTGCACATTTCCTGACAAGATACAAAAATGAGCAAGAAATAATTGAAACTTATATTGGAGTAGTCATAATAGTGAACAATATTTGATCTGGCTGAAGTTCTTTATGATATATCTCTTTGGTCAAAAGAATTAATTTATCGCAGCCATCTATTCTTCTAATAATATGAGATACGAAGTGCTTGATAGAGATATGAAGAATCAAAATGAAAAAAAGTCAGGTATCTTTCTTCTATTATTTTGCAAAAACAAATAAAAACACTATGTTTACATTGATATATATATATATATATATATATATATATATATAAAGTCCATTCTGAAAGAAAGACATATCTGTTTGTAAGTTACACTATTCACAAAATATTACAAACTCTTTTTTCGCTTTATTTTGTTTGATAGAGATTGAGCTCTTTGAAGTTTAAAGAACATTTGAACAGAGCATTCGGCTTTTCTGTCATTTGGTAAAATTCGATATGACTACTTCAAAACCTGATTATAGATAAAGAGCATAATATTTATCTTTGATTTTTTAAAAAACATTAACGCATATTTGCGTCTTTCACAATTTTCAGTGGCACCAACAATTGGAATATTTGTTAGAATTACATAAACAAACTATACTATGACTTTCTTGTTTATTTTACACAATTTAGGTGCTCTGATGTAATTAATATTTGTAAAATTAATCTATTTAATGTGAAATTTAATCAGTCTTCTTTTAACTTTCATATGATTCACATACAGCATAGGGATATATTCCATGAACAATAATCTAATCAACCGGTCTCCATGTTGTAGGTTCTTTGTTTTCATTTACACAACTAAGCTATTTTAAATCTAATTGATTAAAATATATGAATATTTTAAAACAAATAATAATCCAAACTTCTTGATACAAAAAGAAACATATTCTTATTATATGTGTCAGTTCCTTCTATGTATTCAGTGAGGTTTGGTGCCCATTTGTGTATATATATAACATGTTTCAGCAGAATTTCTTATGTATACACACACACACACACACACACACACACACACACACACACACACACACACACACACACACACACACATGCCTGTTGAAGTCTATGAGTGTGTAAATATATCAATATATTCTTAGGTGAGTGGATATTCCAGTGTATTTAGATGGCATGTCCATACCCTGTAATCAGAGCATGTAATAGTTAATGCCTATGCTTAACTATTCAAGCTAAATCTTCCTCATTTGATATTTAGTAAGCTTAAGTCATAATAGCAAGACTCTAATGAGGACTGAATTAATACAACTAGAAAATAGTGAGTTGACTTTCTAAACTATCATTTTATTGCAAAAGTGTTCAAATTTACTTATTAAATTAAATAGATATGATCATACATATTTATTAACTGATTTCTAATTTCTTATTATTTATAAGGATGAAACAATATTTCTGTAAGACTTCTTAGTATTAAGGAAAAAAGGGAGAAAGTTGAGTACATTTAGGTACAAACTATTTAAATAAACACCATTTTTATCTTATTACAAGCTTTATCCTATTCATCTGACTTTTTTAATCATGGTACTGAGTGGGAAAGTTTGTTGACCATTAAAACAAATGAAGAAATCAGAAATGAAAAAAGTACATCTCAGCTTAATTCGCGTCCAACAAATTGTGATATAATGTTTTGTGGATATTTTCATAAACATTTCAGTCATGTTTAATGATTAAACCGGGAAAAAATCTTTAATCATTTGGAAACCATTGGATTCTTTATAATATTTTTTGTACTATTTCACTTGATGAATGACTTTGCTCTCATTAACTCAAAACCATTGACCTACCACAGTTACTCATATTACATCTAAATCAATTTACATAACCATTACGATTTCTTCTGCAAGAGATTTCTATAAATGGTGAAAGTGTGTCTGATAATACTGCAGTTGTATCTCTTTAGACAATGAATGACCCACCGACTGACTGACCAGTCTTCTGACTGATTGTTAATGTTATGGAATGTTGCCAATACAGTGAAGGAGTGACTGAAACTGCCTGTCACCACCACCACCACCACCAGCAGTACCACCACCACCTCTTTATATATTCAGACTCATTGTAGTAACTTACTTAGTGTCTGTGATTGTGCATTTCACTCAAAAACTCTCAATCCATCATCTCTCTCTTCAATGGGCTAACTGCCTCTTTCTATTCCTGCCCAACCTTGGTCTGCTATCTCATTTCAGGCTCAGCAAGTGACATGAGTCACTCAGTCAACCCCACCTACCCTAATTCCACCCCTTCTGGTCAACCCTGGAGTGTCCATCAGTATCTTAATGGAGAGAGAAAGAAGGGAAGAGGAGTGGAGAAAAATGACATAAGTGCCTTTTGGTTAGAGTAAGTGAACAAGGAGATTGCAGGAATGGAAGGGCAGAGGAATAAACAGTGGACTGGCAATTTGCTAGGTAAGGAAGGTCTGTAGCAGGCATTGCAAGAGAAAACCAATTTCAATGTGCAAGAATTTCAAAAGCCAGAGTCTTTGAATCTTTGATCTGATGCTTGTCAGCGGACAGTCTTTAGACAGCTACTAACCAATTTGTCACTCAAGAGGCCAGAAGTAATGTCAGAAGGAATGCCCATTTCAAAGACTTTCTTGTCACAAAGATAAAACAAAGCAGGCAGGAAATCTTTATGGAGAAAAGAAAAAGTTTTCAGAACCATCAAGAAACAAACACAACCAAAAAAATTTTCAAAATTTTTTTTCTCTTGTAAACTGTAAAAGAGGCAGTTATCAAAAATAAATTTAAGCATTGGAATATGATATTACAGCAATTCTTTAATAGTAAGGGTCTACCAACTGTAAATTCTGACTTTTATGAGAGTGAACAGTGACAAAAAGCTAAAATCATGTGCTTTTTTTTACCTTTAAAAAATGAAAGACCAAATTGGTCTTTATCATGTGTTATTTTCTCATGGGCTTTGAAGTTTTTCATCATGACTAATGCTACAAGATTTAAATGAGGAAAAATAATGTAGAAATGGGAGAGAAAGTGTAATTGCTCAATATATATCTGACAATTCTCTCTTTCTCTCTCTCTCTCTCTCTCTCCCTATATACATATATATATATGATACAAGAGTAGGCAAAAAGTTCATTAGTTTAAATTTCATATGAGGACATCATATCAACTGTTAATAACTTTTTTTTACCAATGGGATCTAAGCATTGCAACTCTGATGGAAGAAGTTTGTGAACTGCAAAGGGGTCTATATTGAGAAATAAACCACAAATTCCATGAACATATTGTGGTCAACCAATGAACTTTCCACCTGATCTTTATATATATATATATATATATATATATATATATATATATATATATATATATATATATATATATATATCCTCTGACGGATGATTGTTGTACTAAGATGGCATGAAACCGTTGGTCACAGATAAGCATCCATGTTATTAAATATATATAAAAACTAACATATATATTTATATATATATATATATATATAATATATATTAGATTTATATATTTAATGTACTGGAAGTTTGTCTGTGACCTTTGGTTTCATGAAGTTTTTACAAGCAACAATCTTCAGGCAGATAACAAAATAAAATGAATAAATAGAAAATCGAAAAATACAGTCAAAAACAGTTGAGATTTTGTAAAAATTTTTATGTGTGTGTGTGTGTGTGTGTGTGTGTGTGTGTATGTGTGTGCATGTGTGTGTGTATGTGTATGTGAATGTACATGCGCAGCACATTTTTTTAACTGGCGTGAATGAATCTGATTTTGCTACAGTATTGTTAGGAAAGAATCTTTATCTATTTCTGTATGTGTAGGTGATTATAATTAAGGAACAAAACATTATCATTACATGTCAAGAGAAATAAATAAAGATTTGAGGGGTAAGGATATGTTGTATTGCAATATTCTATGGAATATTGTACAATATTGGTATTTTATTTTGGGAAGAGATTTGAGCTAGATTACAATAATAATTTGTATTGTGTTGGTGATATGTTGTGAATATATGATAGTTATTCATGATAATACGTACATAATTAATATAATGAGGGGGTTACAATAATAGTTAATATTAGCTATGATTTTTTTTATATATATGTACAATGATGATTATAACAGAAGGGCAAAGTGTTGTCATTATAAAATTAAGGAAATAGATGGTGGGTTTGGGAGGTATGGTTAATAGTTGGGGGGGGGTTAAAGAACACGCTGAATACACATACACTGTATACCAATTACTCATACACACATTAATACGCAACTATAACCCATACAAACACATGCACGCATGCATGCATGCACAAGCACACGTAAACACATACAATTCCAATGGTTTTTGACTGTATTTTTCGATTTTCAATTTATTCATTTCATTTTGTTATCTGCCTGGAAATTGTTGTTTTTAAAAGCTTCATGAAACCAAAGGTTGCAGACAAACTTCCATGGCATGAAATATATAAATCTAATATATATTGATTTATTATTATTATATAATAGCTCTAACCTAGATATTGAGCACTCTACAAATTATATCTCACTTGGTTCACCACAAACCCACAAAGTGACTTAGTGATAACCAACACTGTTACAATATATATATATATATATATATATATATATATATATATATATATATATATATATATATTCTAAAACAGGTCAATCCATGAAAAAAAAATTCAAAAAATACAAATCTCTTCGTGGACCTACCTATTTTAAAATATTTTAATTCTTTCTTTGGACCTACAACAAACATCTTTATATATATATATATATATATATATATATATATATATATATATATATATATATATAAATAAACTAAAAACATTGCTCAGAACTTCATAGCCGTTCCTTCTGTTTTAGTCAATGATTATTTACAACAAATGATTCTACTGTACTATTTAAGCAAAACCAGCAATTAACCTCATAAATAATGTTTTATCTGCAGTTAAAGACTTTACTACAACGTTATCAAAATAGTGCACTTCTTTACATTTATCACCCATTGATCCTCCTACCCAAAAGAGTATCATTTATTTTGCTACTTGAATTACCCTAAACGGTTTTTGATGTTCCGAACTGTGACTTACAGAATTTCAAAAATTTGGCAACTTTAAATGGTTTGGTTTGGTTTCTTTGTTTTAATGGCATATCAACCTTTGTAGGTTATTTAATGCCAAAGCTATTCTCCTAGAAGAACAGTAGTGGTACTATTAAACCCATAGCTGGGAGGATAAGGGGGTTCATACCTTTCCGAAGGGTATTTGCCTGAAAGTGAACGTAATAGCGTGACTGGAGAACGAACTCGCTTACTACGATTCCGCAGTCCATCGCTTTAACCATTACACCACGAGGACACCCCTGGCAACTTTAAAGTTAATAGTGTAGCCGAGAGGACATGTATTGCTAGCTTCTTTGAATTAACCAGCTACTTTAACAATATCATCTATTAATATTATTAGATTAAATATTTTTCTCATCTAATTGATAGTTTATGAAATCGGTAATGATTTGAGCAATGAAAGTCTGGGGATTAATGATTGTCTTCTCATAAGCCTAGTGGGTAGAGTGTTTGCCAATGTTATGGGAGACCTGGATTCAATCCCAGATTGCATCATGCCAAATACTTTAAAAATGGTACTTGCTACCTCCTAGCTTAACACTCAGCAATATAAGGTACATATCAAGGGTAAAGTGGAACAATTCAGGGAAAGGAGCAGCACCCTCTCCTACACCTCTGTATAGTAGATACTGAAAAGGGTGCCTTCTGGCCGCCCTCAACTATGGTCACCAACTTTTTTTTAATATGCTCAGAGCCTTTAATTCTTATTAAAGTCTGTACACTTGATTAAATGGCTAAAATAACAAATAAACTTGCATCTAAGTCCATCTTGTATCTAGCTAAACCTTATTAGTAGAGAAGTCCTTATGCTTCAAGTATAAGTAAACTCAAGTTTTTCAAGTTTATAAACGTGGTTTCTTTGTTTAATGACAAATCAACCTTTGTGGGTTATTTAATGCCAAAATCATCCTTGTAGAAGGACAGTAATGGTACTAAATAACCCATAGCTGATTTGATAAGAGATGTAATATCTTTCCCATGTGGATTTGTCCGAATGTGAATGTAATAATGTGATTGGAGTTTGAACTTGCTCAAAATAATGTTGCAGTCTAACACATTAGCCACATGGATTCTGTCTTTGTATTTTTCAAGAGAATGACAGGTTCGTTTAATAAAGAATTCTATATTTGATTTGCAGTGATCCATCTAGATGTCTGTTCTGACAACAGTACACTGCCAATGCTCAACAGCTGTTGGTGCATTATATCAGGTTGATATGGATTATTAAATAATAAGGCTGAAAATATCAATATACTTTTAATTATTTTTCCTAGATCTATGATTATTGTTACAGCATTAATACAATGATAATCTGGCCAGTGCTAAGTACTTTTTCATGCAGTACAGGAAAATATTATACACTGCAATGAATGAAAAATATCAAGAATTTCATATGGTTAATAAGTGAAAAGATATTAGCTGTACTTATTTCTGTACTTCTAGTTTGGTTTCTTTGTTTTAATGGCATATCCATATTTACCAACCCCTCCACTCGGGCAGGATATAACACAAAGTCAATTTTTAAGCAGAGTTTAACAGGTTTCTGTTTAGAGTTTTCCTTCTCCTAGACTAGTTGCCTCACCAAGGCTGAAGAACCCAGTCTGCCCTTCTATTTATCCATAGCTGGAGGGAGAATAATTGGATCCATACCTTTCCCAAGCGTATTAGTGCAATGTGAAATGCAATGAGTCTCATCCATGATTTGAACTCCTGTTGCCGTGTCCATTTCCTACGACAATAACCATTACACCACGGACACCTCATGGCATATCAACCTTTGTAGGTTATTTAATGCCAAAAGCTGCCTTTCTAGAAGAACAGTAGTGGTACTATTTAACCCATAGCTTTGAGGATAAGGGGGTTCATACCTTTCCCAAAGGTATTAGTCCGAAAGTGAACGTAATAGCACGACAGATTTCAAACTCACATACAATGATTCAAAAGTCCATGACATTAACCATTACACCATGAGGACCCCCTGTACTTCTAGGGATGCTATTTGACTACATAATATGATGAGAACAACACTATAGATATTGTTTTAATAAACTTCAATATAACATATCTAATTTAGATATTCATTGAAACATGATAAGTTTTTGACATTGTTTTGGTTGTTTTGATTTTAAATTGTTTACCGAAGTTTAATAATATATTTTGCCAAGGTTAATCATGTAGGAACAGATTACCATATTGGTTACTTAGTTATTCCTTCCTATATTAAGTATTGTGGCATGCTTGGTTGGTTGGTAAGTTGGTTGGGTTTTATGGCATATCAACCTTTGTTGGACACACGTTGGGGAAGTCTTATCCCTCTGAAGAGATGTAGTCGGTGTATTCTACAGCCCCAGCCAACTGGACAAGTGGCATGCTTGTTAAAAGTCCTTCACCAAGAAATCTACGTAAAGCAGAAACAGTTTTAGTATAAAATAAGCATTCAGAAACTCAGCTGAAATTTCCAGCTGATACCACTTTCTATGCTAATGAATATTACAATATCTTGCTACTTTATTCAACCTACAATATGTTTTATTAAGAGCAAAACGTTTAAATATAGTAATAAATTCGGGCTGTCTTATTCATCAGACTCTGTGTCAAATGGGGAGAACAGGGTAAGAGTTACAAAGTAGACCAACCTTTTCATTAGAAAGGACTTATCTACCTTGAAAATCAGTTTTCCAAATTCTTGTTTTTACCAGGGCTCAATTGACCACCAATATCAGTGTACACATGCAACTATCTCAGCTAAAATCCATTCCTGTAAATATTCACATATTATAATTTTCTTCCTAATATTTCCAAAGTTTAGTTACATCTAATACAGGTAGTGGTAAAGAAATGGTGGAGGAAGATAGCATGCCATTAACCTTTCAGTTTTTTTTTTATTATAATGACAATTAGTATCTAGATATTTACTTAGCATAACTTAGGATGGTATGTGAAGAATTATGAGATTGAAACATTTTATGACATTAATATTGTATGACACTGATATTTTAACTGGGATGAAAGCTTGCTTACCTTAAAAAACTTCATTTAAAATCTTGGCTTTTATCTTAGTTTGAAAATCAACAGCTGTTATCAACGGGAACAACTACTTCAACCTCAACAAATGTTTTTTTTTTTTTTACAAATAATTATTAATCAAAAATTGCCTTAAATTTTGGCAGTCTTATAATTGGTCGTTTTTCTCATTAACTCAAAGTATTACATACATCTCACTACTACTACTACTACTACTACTACTACTACTATAGGTGATCTCTTAATAGCCAACACAAGGGACCCAATCAGTATCCTGTGAATGTTGGCTGTTCTAATTTCAGGTATACAAAAAAAGATTAAAAAAACTATCCGACTGAGATACACCAAAGGTAAAAAGGAACTAGAGAAGTCAACAAAAATGTAATTCCCAGTTATTTTAAAAGCAGTCTGACACAAAGAGAATGTAGAAATTGGATGATGGAGATCTGGATAGAATCTAGTGCTTAACAGACTTGCCAACCAAGCAAGGATGATTTCAAATAAAAGCTGGTTTTCGGACAATGAGGTCACTCAGAAGAGCCCTGGAGACCTGAGGAGACTTGCTGTCTCTCAAACTCCGGCAAAAGACCACCAGCACACACTGGAGTGAAAAATTCACAAGAAATAGAATAGAAATTATGTATTATTGACAACAAACACGGTTTATTGTTGTTTTCATTGTTCTAACATTATTGCTATTTGCAATTGATTATTCTCATTACATGCTCAAAGATTCTTAATAGATAACAATGAATTTGAGAGAGTAAATCTCACTTTCTGCCAACTTTTTGCTTTTCTTTACTTCCTATTATCCTGTTATGGTTTGTGTTTCACACATTTCCTCCTATAAATAGAAATATTTTCCTCTTTATTCCTCATTCACAGATTGCCTGACCCTTTCATTTGACACTATCACTGTCTTTCTCCGATAAATCTATCACCAACAAATAAGTCAGTGTTTGTCAGGAGGAGGGGGAGGGATTTGCTGTAAATATGTGCTTCCATAGATATATTGATTTGTAATTATTTTCAACCAATCCTAATTTCTTGTTCCTTCTTTCTATTTGGGTGAATCTTAAGAGATGTGAAAGGTGTAAACAAGTATTGTTTCCTTCAGCTGAAAGATTAACATCTCACTGTCCAACAGCTTGGCTAAATGGTGATTGGGCGGACATCAAATCCACAGAAGGAGTCAATTCCTTTAACTGCTGTTGGTGCTGAAAAAGCATAAATTCACTTCTCCCAGCATTCTTGTGCCATCATCAAATGTTTTGACAAAATCCTGATACTATAGTTCAAAGAGAAGAGTGTTGTCAGGTAAAGTACTCTTCTCTGTTTCTGGTACCAGGCAACCTATTACTACCTGTCTGATTGAGTTGAAACAGAAAAACAGTCCAAGAAACATCATTAAAGAGACTATATGACAGGGAAGTCTCTCAAAAGTCCAACTACTACATTATTCCCAAAGACATCTTGCATAATGTAAGGAATAACTAGTTTGGCTTGGAGACCATTGTAAATAAATTTGATTCTCCCTGGATGTGTTGCGTAGCCAATACACGAATATGGCCATGTGCGAAATAGACATGTAAT
>OY757918.1:109691139-109698639 GCA_963585895.1 Sepioteuthis lessoniana
CTGTTAACTTAGGTTATAAACTATTAAAATGTAAACTTCTTTAATTTTATTTTCTAACTATGATGATCTAATACATCTTCACTATGTATCTTGATATTCATATATATATATATATATATATATATATATATATATATATATATATATATATATATATATTGCTATCTGTATACCTAGCTTGCTATGACTCTTGTTAAATATTTTACTGACTCTAACCTTGTATGGAACATTGTTGAGTTAATGTTTTGTAGTGGCTTTGATAAACCTGGAAACATTAAGGTCATCTATTTTGTAGGGCTAGGGTAGGTAGATTGTTCTCAGGAATAAATTTCAAAGACAATTTGCATAACTTTTTTGCTATATAAACCAAACAGGAAAGAAGATACAAAAAATGGAATGATGTTTGTATATGAAGATATGTAATGGAAATATATACTTAACAAAGTTCCCTTTGTCATTCTTGATTGCGTCTAGTTTTTAAAGGCAGGTTTGCCATATGTAAAGATTTTCAGTATTGAGTATTGTGCCATGCGTAATGTATAATAGTGGGTGCAGAGCGCTAGCCCCCAGGGAACAGGGAATCTACAGATTGGCAAAAGCGATAATTTTGTTAATAGTATGCTGAATTAAAAGATGGATGAATTCATACCTATTCTTTTAAATCCTCAGATGTGTTCTTTTAGCAGTGGTTTCTGTTGCCTTCTTGCAGGTGCTTTGAAAAATCATCTGGTAGACAAGGGAAGTAATCCCACATGAGGTTATATAACCTGCTCTCTAAATATGTTACTATGTAACGTGTAGCCAAAGCCTTGCAAGTTTATATATGGCATATCTGGATATGTAACTAGTTTTAATTGTAACTTGTTATCTGTATTCCTGATTATTTAATATATTATCTATATACATTGCTTTGTACCTTGCTATATTCGTTACAGGTGATGTACCTTGATATCAATGAATATTGTCTACTCTGCCATCTTTATATTTTCATATGTAGCTTGCTTATTACATAAATATCTATATGTTAAAAAGTTTACAATGCATATACCTTTTTATGTACTTTTGTATATTAACAACTGGCCATGTACTTTGCGAGATGACAGTCATTTTGTGATAGATGTTAAAGTTTTCTTGTAAGTCATTTACACATACTATGTCCCACTTAATATCCGATATTCTTTAAGATTGATAATACAACTTTCCTTAAAATAAACCTTAAAATATTCCATCACATATTGATCTATATCTAATTACAGGAATATTAGTTTAATGTTTTTTTCTGAAATTTAACTTAACAAATTAAGACTGGAATAAGTCTAGCAAGGTAGCACTGAGAAATACGATACTAATCTCAAAATTAACTAATGATGAAATAATTAAAGCCTGAATCTGGGGCAAAAATGAAATAGTGAGTCATGCTGAGGAATATTCATTAGAAGAATCATATAAATCAATTTCTAGTGGATTAGAGAGGCAAATAAGTGAACTTTGGCTGGATAAGATGAAAGCTATATAATATCTGTATTATGCTTAAGAATTTGTGGAAATTCATTAGTATAATTCATTTATAAAATACATGAAAATTGCAAAAAAATTGCTCATCTTTTGGCCATGCTGAAAATTGTCATACATTAATGAGACAAATGTAAATATTCAAGCAGGAATGCAGATATTGATTAGAACTGATTTAGATATTTAGATTGGCTATCTTCTGCCATGTATTATGGGAATTATTCACAAATTATGTCATCATATGATTGCTATCAGCTAGAATTAGTTTACTTGGCACGGAGAATTGTTCTGCAAGAAATCACCTCTTTTGACATATTTGATTATACACATCACCTTCTCCAGGAACTGCATAAATCTTTTTTTGAATTTGGATCACATTTTTACATTTCGTAAAATAGTAAAGTATAATATGTCGAAAATGTTGCTTGTTTCTTTCCAGCATCATCGTAAGAATCAATAAATATAAATACACCAGTTTTGATCCTATTTACCCAACCCCTCTACTCGGGCAGGATATGACACAAGGTCAATTTTTTAAGCGGAGTTTAACAGGTTTGAATTCAGAGTTTTCCTTCTCCTAGACTAGTTGCCTCACCAAGGCTGAAGAACCTAGTCTGCCCTACTATTTATCCATAGCTAGAGGGAGAATAATTGGATTCATACCTTTCCCAAGGGTATTAGTGCTATGTGAAATGCAATCAGTCTTGTCCAGGAATTGAACTCGTATCGCCGTGTCCATATCCTGTGACGATAACCATTACACCACGGGCACCTCCACCAGTTTTGATTTTCTTCTTTTAAGAAGATACATGTAGATACAACAGCTGTTACAGCACAATAAAAAGTGATCATTTTGAATGAAATTGATTAAAACTAAACACTCCAAATGCTATTTAATAACAAAAATAGAAGGCACTTGTCAGCCAACCTAATAAAGGCACAGGCATGAAATGATATTGATTAGAACACACTGATAGAAACACGGATAAATAAAGATACACATAGATAGTTGGATATAATAAGATAGATATAATAAGCCGATAACAATAAAACTAAAATCAGAAATTAAATAAACTTATTCATCATATATTAATTAATTGATTGATTAATCAAGTCTTTTATTTATTGAATGATTTGTTTATTTTATTTTTTTTTTTTATTGAACATCATTGGATGGGATTGAGAACAGATCATTTTGCTCCGGTACATTTTGCTAATTAAGGTCTTAACTTGAGCTTACTTTCACGTCCTAGTTATCAGACGGATCAACCCTGAACAGGCTGAGTAGTGTGATGTGATTTCAAACAATCAAATTAATTTATTTGGTGTGATCAAGCATCAGAGGCATGATTTAAGTCAAAGCTGAACTGGGAATTAATTAGATAAATGAGTGAAGGATAAAAGCCAAACGATGTAAGACTTTAATTAAGTCATATGAAGAATCTGATTATGGAAGCAACTAACATCTTCAAGCTCACAGGTTACATTGGGAAGTTGACATTAGCATTGCTTGAAGGCTTTTATAGTTATGTTAAATCTTTACTTTCTGCCCCCTACAACTGTCAATTTGATTTTCTTTCTTTTGTCTAAATGCTTTACATATAGCGTTAATGTTTGTTATGGTATTTGAAAAACTCAACATTCTCATGTAAGAGCTAATGTCAATAATAACATCAAGATTAACATTCCAGAATTAAAGAAAGTGAAGATGATCTCAACTTAATTTGATTTAAATTCAATGGAATAATCACATTAAAAAAAAGATCTTCTCTGATTAATTTGATTCAAATTAAATGGAATAATCACTTAAAAGAAGATGATCACAAATTAATTTTATATAAATTTAATTGAATAATCACTTAAAAAAAGACTATCTCAAATTAATTTGATTTAAATTTAGTTAAATAATCACTTAAAAAAAGATAATCCCTTGTTAATTTGATTTAAATTTAATGGAATAATCACTTAAAAAAAGATGATCTCAAATTAATTTTATATAAATTTAATTGAATAATCACTTAAAAAAAGATAATCCCTACTTAATTTGATTTAAATTTAGTTAAATAATCACTTAAAAAAAGATGATCTCTAATTAATTTTAGATAAATTTAATTGAATAATTATTAAAAAAAAACATGAAATAAAATCTTTAAATTCCAAAGTCTTTAAATTAACAGCAAACTGACTAATGAAAAAAAAAATAACATCGGTGAACATTTTATTTTTTAGCTAAATATTAAGGAGTTGGTATTAACAGGATTATTTTCCCCAGGTATCTCTTAAATGCTGAGCTTAGATATTTTTATTATGTACATATATTTAGTACTTTGTTCTTAGTGAAACTTTGTTTAAAAAAAGAAAAA
Source organism: Sepioteuthis lessoniana (assembly GCA_963585895.1). Classification (NCBI taxonomy): domain Eukaryota; kingdom Metazoa; phylum Mollusca; class Cephalopoda; order Myopsida; family Loliginidae; genus Sepioteuthis; species Sepioteuthis lessoniana. The sequence continues at coordinate 109,695,015 of OY757918.1, forward strand.
GTCTATAAATATATCATTTCAGAATTTCTGAAAATATATATATCAAGAAAGATGCTGTATTCAAATCAACAGAGGTGAACATAGCAGTCCCATAAATATATTAAGGAATATATTCATTTTAAATAAACTCTATCTGTGTTTTTCTTGTTGATACATTTACATCTATCCCATTTATTATTTTCCTTATAATTTTGTTCACTTCTCTTTCACATCAATTTTTACCTACATTTACTTATTCCAGTAGAATTTCATTTACTATTCCTCTTTTCTATTGATGTAATATTTCTTAAAACTTCTTTCTTCTACATCCAGTTGTTTTTAGGCTGAAATAGAATGAGTGTTAAGAGGCTGATAGTATTACCTGAGAGTCATTCAGTACCCTAATCACTTTTTGTTATTTATTTTCTGCTTATTTTTTTGTCTTGAAAGATTGCAAAAACAGAAATAATTGCCATAATTTATCACCCAAGAATTTAGCTTTTACTCATTAAGTAAATTCAACAAAGAAAAAAACAATCTATAAAAAATTTGATAAAAATAATATGTTATCAGTGCTTAAATGAATTTTTGTTAAGCAGATAAGGAGTTACAAAACCAAAAAAGGAAAAGAATATTGAGATATATAACTCTTGTTACTTCAAACATAAGAAATAAAAGAAAGTAGTTGGGCCTTTGACAAGCAGAGATGAAGAGAGATCATTTAATTTTGCTTGTTTACTAAAGAGCTTGAGAAGAAAAAATCAGTGATTGTATGAGTATTCTCCAGAGAACATTGAGGCAATTTTGATAATGGTTTTTACACCTAAATGCAAGCTGATTACATTTGCAATTATCTCAGCATACAATTTTTAAGATGTTAATCACTAGTTTTCAGATTAGTAAATCTTAGTAATTGCCAAAACTTCAGAGCAATACAAATATCACCCAGAAATAGTGCTTTTAAAGTTTGTTACAAACTAGATTGTTTACATCAACCTTTGCAATTTTGATATGTATATTGCAAAAATCATACCTTCTTTGACTCCTGTTGACAATAAAATTTTTTAGCTCAAGAGGATCAAGTAACAATCAAAATTCTTTTATTTGGCAGAGAGATAAACTGTAAAGTTAACATTTTCATCCTTTCACCTGCCGCTTCCTCAAGAAATTTTTGAGTGGTAAACATGAGATCTAAATCATGACGGATAAAATCAAGTATTACTCTATTGAAATATATCATCATCATCATGTCGTGCCGCCAGCACGGATATCCCTTACCCTCTCTCGCCACTTCTCCCTATTATTCATCGCCTCTGGCAGGTCTTCAGGACAACATCCCGTATCCTCATATAGCTGCTGTATGTATGTTCAAGCTGGTCGTCCTGCTTTTGCTTGGCCATATATGGGGGTCCATCGGAGTACATCACTTATGAGCTCATCCTTGCTTCTCCAGCAGTGTTCTGCATGTCTGGTTCGTCTAACTTGTACAGTTTTCGTGATGGGAGGCAAGTGGCCGTATAGTTGGTGTCTTTTGGGGTGTTGTCATCAGGACTTGTTCAATATTGCTCTCATCACTCTTGTGTAATTGCCATCTAGTTTCTTCTCCAGCTGTTTAGTTAGCGTCCATGTAGTACATCCATATAACAGTATCGACACGACCGCTGCCTGGAAGAAATTGCATTTCATTTTATCGGTCAGGTCTGATTTCCATATGATCGAGAGCCTATCGATAGCTGTCCATGCTTTCATTAGTTGTGTGTCAATGTCTTTTTCGGTTGATGAGACGCTACTTCCTAGGTAGGTGAATTTGTCTACTAGTTTCAGAGAGGCTCTGTCTAGTGTGGTAATGTTGCCCGTTTGGTTGTAACACATATATTCAGTTTTGTGTGCATTGACATGGAGGCCAATGCCGGCTGCAGCTCTTTCCAAACTATGCAGTAGTGTCTCTGCTTGATTAGGCGTATTCACCAGTAACGCCAAGTCATCAGCGTAGTCGGCGTCGGTGATTGTTTTTGCGTGGTACCTTTAGCTTCTTTTCTTCGTCAGCTCGAAGCCATTTTCTCTGATTTTGTCGATCGAAGTTCTAAGCACGTAGTCTAGACAGATGATAAAGAGGTATGGAGCTAGCGTGTCTCCTTAGTCAATTGTCTATTATAATTTTACAGTACAAATATTCTCCTCTCACTTTCCATTGTACTTATTTGCTCCTAATCTTTAATTTGTCGCAGACCTTCCTCTTGTTCAAATTTGTTTCAAGCCTTTTCAATGCGTCTTTTTTACTACTTAGTTTTTCCAAAGTTCGAACTATTTCTTAGTCCTTATCATTGTTCTTATCTGGATCCAATTTGGACAATTGGTCACGTTTGCTTGAAATCTTTATCATTGCTCATATTTTTCTCCTAGCAGTATCATTTTGCCGTAATCTTAATTCAATTCATTGTTACTTTTCCCTAATCTTAGAAAATAGTCCTATCCCTTTCCATCACTTTTATCAAGTCATATACCTTTCATTTATTTGCCCCTAGTTTTTACCAATGATCTTATTTGCTCCTAGTTTTTACCATTGATCTTATTTGCTTCTAGTTTTTACCATTGATCTTATTTGCACCTTGTTCTTAACATTGATCTCATTTGCTCCTAGTTCTTACCATTGATCTTATTTGCACCTAGTTCTTACCATTGATCTTATTTGCTCCTAATATATAACATTTCTCTTAACCTGGTTATTGTCTTTATTACTGTTCAAATTTGCGTCCAGCATTTATCATATTCTTAATTGATTTTAGAACTCATTTTTTACACAGATGTCAACAATATACAGGGTGAGGAAGCAAAATTAGGAATATTCTAGCATAATAATAAGCGATTCCTCTATAAAACAAGATTAATTTTGATTTAAGAAATAAACAACAAAATAAGAAGATAGACACTAAACAGTAAATTTACTCAATATGGCCCCAAAAATAAATAAATACTTTATTAGTTCTGCAAATTTTTTTAATTATTGTATCATCACACCTTTGAAATGATTTGGAGGCCTTCAAAATAAATTATTCTGATATTTTATTCCATTCCTCTTCAACAGCAGTCTTAAGTGGACCAATATTTGGATGGGGAATTGCATTTCTTTTGTTTTCTAAAATGCCCCCTATAGCATAATCAAGGGGTTTAAGGTCTGGGCTAAAATCTTGTTTAATTGCTGTCCTCACAATTTTCTTATGTACTTTTAATTCATTAACATACTTTCTTATTGACATTGTGGGGACCTTCTTAATTGTTGTAGCATTTAAAAAGCCTTCTTTTTGTTTTTATTCAATTCTCCACTCACCCCCTTTTTCTGTAAAAGATCTTTCTTTGCTTTGAATACGGTAGACAAAAAGATTTTGGCTTGGTTTCAGCATAAAGCAAATTATAGATTCTTTATTGTTTCTTTTCTTACTCACTCATATTGGGCCGAATTTTAATTTAAAAAAAAAAGGGATTGAATAATAGAGCAAATCATGAAAATTTAGATTTATTGCATTTTTTAAAAAATTAGACTAATCAGACTAAAAAATACTTTAAAAACTATTCCCTATTTTGCTTCCACACCATGTATATGGTTTTTTTTGTTATTTCTGTTAAACTGAACTTGTATAAAAAAATA
>OY757918.1:109701139-109751139 GCA_963585895.1 Sepioteuthis lessoniana
AACATAGTTCACCAATTCCATTTTGCATGCCATTAACTGTTACATCACTTGGTACCACCTAATCTGCATTCATCATCATCATCATGTCATGCCGCCAGCATGGATATCCCTGACCCTCTTTCGCCACTTCTCCTTATCGTTCATTGCCTTTGGCAGGTCTTCAGGGCTACATCCCATATCCTCACATAGCTGCCGTATGTATGTTTGAGTACTCTAAAATTCCTGTCTGGCTACAGAAATGGAAAAATACAAAAGTGCTTTGTCATCAGTTGCTCTTCTTGACTTGGAATGTCTCCAAAACTTGTGAATTATTTAAACAAGTTTTTCTTATAATTAATATCACACTTCCAAAAAATTCCCAACAAAATGTCATCAGTTGTTTTTGCTCATTTTCTTCTGTTCTTTTCTATCAATGAACTGAGACAAGAGCAAATCATTTGATTTTAGTCTCTTAAGAAGCCACGCTGACTGCTCTTAAGGTGCCCCTCACGAACATCTAATCCCATTTGTATGTACTTGTTGGGCTAGTAATCATAACATCTGCAAGATTTACGCTTCCACCACTGGTGTGAAAATCATATTAACCCCAGATGCTTCCAAGGAAAATGGCTGAGTAACAGTGGATGGTGAGGGGGTTCATATATAGATGATTGCTGTCTCATAGCAAAATGGTATTTTTAACCTCAAGTGCTTCCTTGGAGTACATGTTTGACATACACACTGAAAGGAAGTAAGGGTTAGGGATGGACAGTGGTCAGAATAACAAGAGTATGTCATCAGAAAGAAGAGAAGAGGTGAAAGTCTGCATGCGTCTATGTGTGCATGTGTGTGTGTGTGTGTGTGTGTATGTGTGTGTATGTGTACATGGGCATGAAAGAGTGTTTATATGAGAAGCCATTATCATTTCCTGGATAAATGAAACAGAATCCACACACGAGATGGTCTGGGGCAAGAATATTAATACCTGTCAAGAAGAATTTCTTTCACTGATAAATGTATACATAATTACCAGCATATATATATATAAACACAGACAAATAAACACTGGTATGTATATACATACAAATATATATGTATATACATGAATACATATGTATGTATGTATGTATGTATGTCTCTCCCTTACACTTTCTTTTTCTCTCTCTCTCTCTCTCTCGCTCTCTATGTATATATAGTAATTTATGAAGCTCTTTGCTTCAATGTGGCACAAGACCGAATGAATGGGGTACCCAATGAGACTTGAACTCACTCGTGTAGGTTTGCTAGTCAAGCTTGCTAACCATTACACCACCAAAGGTGCCCCCCCTCTCTCTCTCTCTATATATATATATATATATATATGCACACACACAAACACATGGATATATATATATATATATATATATACATATATATACAAGGTATAGGTGGTGTAATAGTTATGACTGAAAAATGGAAATAGCGAAGTGAGTTCCAATTCTGGCTACGGCTGTTTGCTTTTCCCTTTATTCTAATGCCTTTGGGTAAAATAAAACTATCTGTTCTGGAGCAATAAAAGTAGGGCAGATTTGATTGGTAGGAAAACAAATCAAGGTGAAGGATAATTCTGAATTCATATACCCTTTCCAGTAGGTCATGGGCTAGCATAACTGTGTAAGGTCACTTCCCATGTTTACAAAATTTTGGGGAAGGCTTGAGTCCTGTAGAGAACTTAAAAAACCCCACTGCAATTGTCAAGTTGATGTGTGCATGTATGTGTGTGCGTGTGTGTGTGTGCGTGTGTTTCCAGTATTGCAATATTAGAAAAAAATTTATTGTTGTAGTTTTCAAAAAAGAAACCAGTAGAACCTTTTGCACACACACACACACACACACACGCACACACACACACACACACACACACACACACACACACATATATATATATATATATATATATATAGGTAATATTCGGTCAGGTTAAAAAGTTTGGAGTAATTCCCTCTGGACAAGAAAATCATTCAAGAGCTGAACATTTAAATTTTCCTGGTAGAGAGCTCAATGTAATTTATTACAGAGCAATATTTCTTTTCTTTTATATATATATATATATTTGTATATATATATATGTATATATATATATATATATATATATATATTTCAACCTGTGAAAGAATGAGAAAGTGTCTGAAAGTAGAAGTTAACAAATTGTCGAGAAATAAAGAGGGGTGAGTACCAATTTCAATAGAAGCAGATGTAATATTTTGCCTTTTATTCTCTAGCTTCTTTTTACCAGAATCTTTGACTTGATATTTATTGCCAAGAGAACTGACAGGTCCATTTGATGACATGACTCTACCACTTAAGTGAAACTGACTAACAGTAATAGTCTGTTTTGTTGTTATAACACCCGTGTATAGAATTGTGCTTCTTATTACAAACAACTGAAACAAAACTCTGTTGATTTTATCACCAAATGTTAACCAAATCATTTCCTCAATCTTAAGTTCTTTAGTTGTCAGTATTTACCAGGGACAAATAAATATAAGGGAAATATAAGTTGCAAGAAATATCTACCTCTGGGCACCTCATCATCATATGAGGGTTATTAAGCTCATCTTGCTGATCAATTATGACTGAGTTCAATCCTCATTAGGTATTGCACACTTAGAGCATTGGCCTACATATATGTTTTAAGATTTAGTCAAATTGAATTAAAGTGATATTTTCACAAGATTACTGAAGTTAATCAGTGATAAACTTGCTCAGTATCTTAGTGGGTGACGTAGTATTGCATAGGGTTTTGATTGCAGAAATTAGGCAAGGAAATTTATTTTGTCATTATCTTGTAAGTAAAGGGATCTTATCAGCCTTGAAAATTAACATTGAAATTCTCATACCAAGTGTACTTCAATAATACATCAGTCAACTTTGTCGATAAGAAGACAAGGTATTACCTGTTTATAGTATGATCTCTGCAACTTTTATTCTTTACCTTTTGTGTCAATGAGAGGTGCTCAACAATTTCAACCAACCCCATGAATGGATATTTTGTCAACTTCCTAATTGGATTGAGTGGAAATACTCAACGTTCTCCATAAAAAGGCCAGGGACAACTAGTTTCATGTCTCTTGATACCTTAATCTCTGCTACTTTTATTTTTGTTCATCAAATATGTGTCTTTCTTAAATGATATTGACATTTATTAATCTTTTTTGATCACAAGGACAATAGAATCAATCTTTTAAATGGCTAGGAACATCTTTATAAAGCAATACCTGAACTCCTCTCATTTAGCTAGTGTGACAGAGTCAAATAATTACCTTTAGATCTAATGGTAAAATGCACAATGACAAGGGTCACCTGAAAAGTTCATAGACTGATCAAGATACTCTCATATAATGTCAAAATAAAGTTTAATCATCAACATAGTCTTCCTTATGGTCTACTCACTTCTTCCATCGGTGTTGCAGTCCTTGGGTTCTATTCATAATGAAAGTCGTAAACAGCAGATATAACATCATTATATGAACTTTTCAGTCCACCTTTGTATTTCAGCTATTAGGCAAATCTTGTGTATGTCAATACAGTTTCTCCATGATAGAGCAGTACTATAAGACCTTTCATAAGGCAAAAATAACTGAAAGTAAAGAAGCAATATATGAAGAAAAAATTTAAGCGTTCCCTGTTCAAAAACCATTTTTACTAGGATTGACAATGCAGCAATGATGGCAGAAAATATGACTAATTTTGAAAGGGGACATAGTTTTGGGGGTAGGTTTGCAGGGAATTTTGAATGCCAACAAAAATGTATATGATAGAAAGAAATGTGTCAGTCTAAACAGTCAAATGTATTGTCATATTTCAAACCTCTCTCATGAACTGCAATAAAACGTGACCTTCAACATTGAGAAAAGCAGACATTTTTGTTTTGTTTGGGGAATGCTAAGAGATATTTCTCATTTGAATTAATGGTAATTGTTTATTTGTTTTATACTGTTTTTTTTTCTTATAATAGGGAAACGTATATTACTGTAAGTTTTTATAATAGCATTATGGAATAAAATAAATATAAAAACAAAAAATATCAGTATTTGTAATAAAATATATCTTGCAATAAAAATTGTTATATAAGGGGAGAAGGTTGTAATGAACATTTCTTTGCACTGATATGGGTTGTTTCTCATAAACTATTTGTATCTACTTGATAGTAAAAAAAACAATTTCTTGTTACATGAACCATCATACTAGGCTTCTGCAATATGTCATTCATAACTTCAACTTGTTTTTTTGAGTACTTCTGATGTGACCATATATATACAATTGCCGTCAGCCATGAGGAAGTGAGAAAAGGTGACATCACAGTAGCAGTAATAGTAAACTTTATTCATCAATCCAACAAATATATATATACATATATATATATATATATATATATATATATATATATATATATATATATATATATATATATATATATATATATATATAAGAATATATATGATATAATTTATATCAATGGATTGGAGAAAGAGTGTGTCATAATAATTATATATATAAAGCAAGTATGTCTCCATTTAAAATCAATATTCAAAATAATCATTTCTTTTAGAATTTGATGTATTTGATATGAAAAGCAATTTGAGTTGCCCAAATATATCAAATGCAACTTTAATCCATATTACTTTAAAATTTTAGACCTTGTGTAATATGTCCCGACAAAGTGTTTCTTGTTTGATATAACTTTGCCCCCAAAATAAATAAATAAATAAACAGTTTAATAGTTCTGAAAATATACTTAAACAGTCCTTTTTAGAAGTATCTGTAAATAAAAGATTCTCTTATAAACTCTCTTGTTAGATATATACTTGCCATACTGGATCCAAATTATTTTTCTTTAAATTTTTAATTGCTTTTCAGAATATATTGTAGTATTGTGATTGTAAAACTCCAATAATTTTTATTTTATTGTCAAAAGTATAAATGGTCGTTCACTTGGTTGAAGAGGAAAATATTCATCTAATTCAGCCACCAAGATATTTTTATTTTTACTTCAATCTGCTAAAGAAAATAAATTACAAAACAATTTCAAAAATAAATAATCTAACTCTTTCTTTTTCATTACAATACAGAAACCCAAAAGTCTAAAACTAATTGAAAAATGCTGTGCGGTTTTGTTTATTTATTTGCAGAGGAAACTATTTCTCTCAGATGTATTTCTTTTTCTAATACAGTGCAGGTGCAGAAATATAGTTTCATCATTTGGGTTGAACTTTCATGTAAGTATCTATGATGCTTGAAACAGATTAAGTTCAATCCAGCTGCCTAAGTATTATTTACCTTTAGCAAAAGGATACAATTTGGGGGATTCCCTGTGAACACTGAATACTGTACTTGTTAAACAAGTTGACTAATCATAGGCTAATTCTAATTTACTCTTTTCTCAAATATATATATATATATACATATATATATATATATATATATATATATATATATATATGAGAAAAGAAAGGCATTATTAAAAACTTTAATTATATACATACATACATACATACGTACATATATATATATATATATATATATATATATATATATATATATATATATATATATATATGTATATATGTATATATATATATATTTGAGAAAAGAAAGGCAGTATCTAAAATTAGAAATTAAAAATTAAATAAATCATCATATATAAGATTCAAAATTTAACCAATGCAACATATGAAAAAAAATAAAACAAGATAAAATAAAAAGTGGTATATTTCTCTTGCTTGTTAAGAGTTGACTTCAATTTTTAAAAATAAAATTTGATTTGTGAAGAAGCCATTCTTTAAGTGACCTTACCCACCCCCCCAACTATGGGTTTAAAATACCACTACTGTTCTACATGGGATGGCTTTTGTATTAAATAATTTAGAAAGATTTTATATGCTATTAAAAAGTGAAACCAAATTAAACCTAATGGCAAAACATATCAATTTAATTTTTTATATTGTCTTCCTTTTCATACACTATTGGATTTTATTCCGAACTTTACCCCTCACCTACCACTTTATATATATATATATATATATATATATATATATATATATATATATATTATATATATATATATATATATATAAATTAGTATTAAGTAACTGTCGGACTGAAATTATTATTCCCTGAAATTAGTATCTAAGATGTAAATGTTTTCCATATAAATTAAATAAAAGTTTGTTTTTATCAGATTGAATTAAGAATTATCAATTATATCATTAACTAACTTCACTTAATCAGAGAATAACTCTAATGGACAGTTTACAATCAATGGCAGTCACTTTATGTAAATATTTGCCTTAATCTAAATCCACAAGTTTGAGATTCTCAGTAAAACTGAATTCATAAGAGATTCTTTTATAAGACAATCTTTCTAACAATCTTTCTAATGGTAAGTATTCTACATAGCAGTCAACAATGCCTAACAGTAAATTTGGGTTTCAAACTTTTCTTAGTCCTGTTTTTATAACAAACTCTTATAAATTAGTAATTTCCTTGTTTATTCTCTCCATATATTTCCTTTCTTTTTCACTATCAAAATTCAACAATGCTTAAACAATTTATGTTTGTGGACTTAACAAAGTTTATATGTCTGCTGCCATATCTTTCGTTTGGTCTTCCATTTATGAATGCATGCCAATCAAGTTTACTTGTTCAAGTCATGTTGGGTTGAGGGGACGCCAATGTTTTTCCTTGTCTGACCAAAATTCTCTTTGCAAACTTCTAAATATTGGCATGGCTTTTCTCTTAGAATTTGTTATGGTACATGAAAGGAAAACCTCTAAGAATCTTATCATCATTCACACACACATACACACAGCAAAACAAAACCACACACAGACACAAACCCACACAGACCCCCACCCCACACACACACATGTGCACACATATATGCAAGGAGTAGTTTAACTATTTAAATAGTAATTTTTAGCAAAACATTCAACGAAATATTTTATAGAAATATTTAAAACAATAATAGTGATACATGTTTGTTTTTTTATAGAAAAGGTTTTTTCATTATTGTCCTTTTCTCTTGGTAGCAAGTTTTCTATTTGTGAGATCCAGATAGAAATATTCATAATGTTATAATCAAAATTATTAAGCAATTTTCCAAATATTAATTGTTGTACTTTTTGTTTGTAGCTGGTGGCTATGGTGACTTCTCGATTCCTTTTGCTAAATAGCAATGTAAGTGACGACAAGTATAGCTTAATTTTTATGGCAACAGTTTGATTGAAAAGCATGTAACAAATTTCATAAAATGTTTTTTCCTGATTGCTGCCACAAGATCTATGAATAAATAATAATGTATTTCCCACCTCAGAAAGAGATTCCAACGATGGAACCATGTCTCTGAGCTGTGTTCTGTAAATGAACAGGCCTGCTCTAATTTTTGTTTTCTTTTTTCACAACACTTATTAAATATTAAGAGAAATTTTTTCTGACCTTAATTGCCTTCATCTCCTTTTTTAGTAAATCAAAGTCTGTGTGAAAATTTTGCAAATTATTAACTGTTTTAATTTGATAAAAAAAAATTGAAATGACAAATGCCTAATCTAATAGAAACTTTTCTTTCAAAAAATTAGAAAGGAAAGAATAGTTTCATGAATATTGAACTTATTCTCTACTTTAATATTTACTGAGAATGATTTGACACAGTAAAAGAACAAGTGAAAGAAATAGGATGATGAAAATTGTGGGATATCCGACCAACCAAGAAAATCAGCATTTGATAATCCAGGCCTTGAAATGAACTTGAAAACCAATCTCTGTAACTTTGACCTTAGTATAACCAGATTTCTTTCAAAAAATTGATTTGAAGGCATTTTTCTTCTTTAGTACTGAAAATGAATAAAATGTTTTCCAAAAGTTACATTAAACCACCACTTGAACACACTTTAGACTATATTATATTGAATTACAGCTTGCTAGATACTACTTGTTTTACCTATGCAAAGGATGATTTCATCAGAGTCACCAGCTTGCATGAGAGAAAACTGACTGCTCTAAACATCACTGCACAACTGCACCATTGTCATGAAAAAATATATCAACATCCACTGTGAGGAGAAGACTCTGTGAAGTTGGTGAAAGAGCTGCAATTCCTTGTATTACACCTACAGTAAAAGCATGGAGGAGGCTCTGCTTTGGTGTGTGTGGGGGTTTCCCATTGTAAAGTTAGAGATTTGAAGGGCAAACTGAATCAGACCAGCTATCACAGCATACTGCAGCATCACATGATCCCATCTGGAACATGGCTTGTGGGTCAAGGATTTGTACTTGGGCAAGATAATGACCCAAAACAAATGAATAAACTCTACCAGAGGTACATTAAAAGCAAAGAGGAACAGCACATCCTTTAACTAATATCTTGGTTGGTACAATCAGCAGACTTAAATCCCATTAAACTGGTGTGCAACTCACCTCTGGTAACTCTTGCAAGAAAACTGGAAAGAACTATCTTTAATCTACTACCAGTCTTTGATTGAAAGAATGCTGAAAATCTATGAAGCAATGACAGCAGCCAAAGGGGGTCATTTTAATGAATCAAAATTTTAGAAGTTTTTTTTGCATGTTTTTGGTTTAGTTTATATCTAATGTGGCTCAGAAAGACTTGTATTTAGTGTAATAAATGAAACTATAATGGTGCTTAACTTGCTTCATTGAAAATAACAGGATGAAAATCTACCATTTTTTAGAGTGACCCAATACTTTTAGCTGGTAGTGTATATGGATAAAAATATTAAAGATGAACATACAAGATGAAATAAATTGTAGAATAACTATTGGCCTGAGTCTTAGATAATCTTTTGTTTTAGTAAAATATGATTTATTCATGAATGATTTAACCATGAATTAGTGTTCACCAATGGCCCAGAACACTGAGGTTCAATCCCAGGTTGAGTCATACCTAAGACTCAAAAAATGGTACTTGATGCATCATTTCTTAACACTCAGCATTATAAGGTTCTGATCAAGGGTAAAGCAAAGCAATCTAGGGAAAGCAGTAGTGTTCCCCCTACACCTTGGTGTCATAGCTAATAAAAAGAGAGCCTTCGGGTTTCCCTCGACTACAGTCACCAACTTTACTTTTTGTTTATATGTTGAATCTGCCATTTCAGTTCCTCAATTTTAGTGGGTGTGAGATCATAGATTAAATTTTGTGATGCACTCTTTTACTTCTGAAATAAGAATGACTGATGAAGGCAATTCTTAATCAGGTAATTTCTAGTTGCATTTAAAACATTGGAAGTTTGAAATGTGTTGTTACAACTTCCTCTTTGAAAAATGGAAATTATTTATGACTCAACACAATATAAGGGCTCATCTCAGAATTTAAGAAATAAATCAAACATCAAAAACCAAAGGATACACAATTTATATACATGTTATATGGTATGTACATATATGGTATGTATTTATCCTTCCATGATGGGCAGGATGTGAAATAAAGGCAATTTTTCCACACAGTTTGAATTCAGAGTTTTTCATCTCCGAGACTCTTTGTGTAATGAAGACTGAAGAACCAAGTCTGTCATAATGTTTATGGATAGTTTTGAGAACAGATGGATTCATGCCTTTTCCAATGACATTAGTGCAAATTAAAATACAAACACCTTCATCAAAGATTTGATCTCTGGTCACTGATTCCATTCTCTACAACTCTTAAAAATAGGGCACCTTATATAAGTATTATTGGTCACCTGGTTATTTTCAAAATCACTTCAACTTCAAATGCTGTTAATTGGTTTTCTCTATGATTAAAGATATTGAGAACAGAGTGGGTGATCCTATAGTTCTGCAAGCTTAAATTTATTGCTAAGTTGTTGGACTGAAACATCAATATGAAATATTCCTATTGGTTAGCCAAATATAAAATATCCTATCAATAAAGCAGATGGGACTTTGAATTTATGGCACATGATGAATATTCCTCTATGAGAAGCTGAGAAAATTATTTTCATTTTCTTCATGCATGAGGTGCAAAAGTCATTTTTAATATAATAAAAATATTGTATTATTTTTATTGAAATGTCTTTCCTTTCTCTGAAAACAAGCATCTTGCATCTTAAAGCAGCATGACATCTTATGCTGACACAGTGACAGACAACCAAATCAGGCAATATTCAATATTCTGAAAATATCATTTTCATAGCATTATTTATTGATTTCTGGATATTAAAAGAAATAAAGAAATATTGGTATTGAAGAACAGAGATAAAAAAAAACAATAATGCCTTACAATCCTAACTCAAAATTGCAATTTGTTTTGTAGGAGGAAGAGAAAAAAAAAGAGAAAGAAAGGAAAAAGAAAGAAAGAATCTTTGTTAATAGCAGACAACATTCCATGAAATACTTATAGACTATCAAACATGAAAGAGTCTGCAAGTTTAATTAAAACAGAACCTACCACATGGTTTTTCTGGTTACTTTACAGAAGGAATACAAGAAAAAATGGAACTAATAACCAGGAAAGTCATTGTCTAACACAAAACAATTGTTTCTTTACTTGATATGCTCAAAGATTTTACACCATCTTTGCTTTGTGTCACATATTAGGATCATTCAATAAATAAGGTGTATATTGTCTAAGGTGTTGGCAATTTTTCTTTACCAGAGAGTCAGTGTGTTTCCATTCCATGAACTGTCTTCATCATGGCAAACCTATTTTTAGTCCATTTGTAAACATTTTTTAAACTAAAACATGTTTTGCTGTTGACATCACAGATTCTTCAGTAGATTTTACATTGTTTATACTTCTCAGATACCAAATATTTGATGACAAACCTCTGTTGAAGCCTGGAGCACTTTGCTTAATTTGCTACCATTTTGAATTGTCTCAAAAGAAATATTTTTGTGAGATTAAAATAATTTTTACTATAAACCCATTCCAAACAATGCAAAATGTACATTTATAGGAAAAAATTTTGAAAAACATTTCCCAATTCTTCCACTTATCTATTGAATGATACTCAAATTTAGGGGAATGTTTATTTGTGCACGATTGTTTTCATTTATGAGCCTCAAAGAAAATGTCTGTCTTTGCATATAAATAATTGCCAAATAACTTCTACAAAAAGAAATGAAAATCTTATTATATTTCACCAATTTCTTTGCTGTTCATTTATTTTCCTTATGACATACTTCAAAGACAGCTATAGCTATAGCCACCAAATCTTCCATGGTTTTCAATATGACCTTGAAACATGTTTTTGTCAGAGAAGTAACCTTTGTACTAAACTAAGAGGAAAGATCATAAGTATGACAAAGTACTTTAAATTCTACTTTTCATTATCAGATTGGTGTGAATAAAACAAAACAAAAAAAAAAGGCTATAGTAACTTTGAATAAAAAAACAAAAAATATATTCATAATTAGTTTCTATGGCTAAAGAATTATGTGTTGTTATGAGAAATAATAAGCTTTTTTGATACACCATGTAAATGGGAATCATATCTGCATCTATTTCATTGTTGTTACTGCTGCATTTTGATTGTATAGACATGAAAATATACAAGAATATATATATATATATATATATATATATATATTGGCAAGGCACATTTTAAGGGGTAATATATTTTTTACTTTCTCTGGGTGAAATATATAAGGTTAGGATTTAGGTTTGGGGGTCAAAGCAGCAGTTAGGTTTAATGATAGATTTAATATTAAGAAAGGTCTAGAATTATGAAGGTTCTTTACATTTACTAGATAGAAAATAAAAGTTAATCATTTCTTTTTATAGATTTCTTATTTCTTACTTAAAAAAACAGCTTTGCTGATTATTAAATATGATGTGGAGTCACATCCTGTTTATAGAAATTATGTTATTGTTGTTATTGGTGACAGTTGTTGAGGGAGACTCGAAGGTTCCCTTTTCAATAGCTACAACACCAAGGTGTAGGGGTGGGCGCTACTCCTTTCCCTGGATTGTTCCACTTTACCCTAGATATGTACCATATAATGCTGAGTGTTAAGGAAGGAGGTATCAACAACCATTTTTTAAAAAAGTCTTTGGTATGACTCAACCTGGATTGAACCCCTGTCTCCCAGACCATTGGCGAACACTCTACCCACTTGCCCTTTGAGCCAGTTAAATAAGCCGGTTATATTTCATTGTAAATAACTGGATGTACTCTATAATTAGCATTAAACACTTATCTTTTTTAAGAAATTATAATGATACTGATCAACTCAAAGTTTGACTCTATATTACAATTGTTTTGTTTAAAATTGTTGGGATTGAGAATTTTAATACACAAAAATAAATCAAAGTGTCATTTTTAACTATGTTACAGTTACATGCAGACAATAACACGATATAGATTTTTAAAAATTGACATTGTTCATGTTATATATGTTTACTCACACACACACACACACACACATTTATATATATATATATATATATATATATATATATATATATATATATATATATATATAGTATTAATTTTACCTCATTTAAGTTAAGTGTAATATACGAGTCATACGTTAGTAACTTCACCAACACATCCTAAATGTGTATATAAAAGATTTTTTTCTATCAAATTAAATTGTCTTATAAAGCAAAAAAAAGAAATTACTTGTAGTGAATCTGTTACTTTTACACAAGGAGTAAAAATGTATGAAAACATTGATCGATTAAATCAGATTTAAAAAAATGCTTAATCTTAGTAATAAACAAGATTGCCTTACAGACCATAACTAGTTTATTGAGATTGATCTTCACTGAGTGGCTAATATCTGTGTCCTTATATATTAAAGTTAACTTAATAAATAATAATCAGATTTCCTCAGTATGGTGTAGTTGTCAACAATCTATCTTGTATATCATTATCAATGTTGTGAGTTAGATCTCTATAGGTGCCCCAAACTTTTGAGTTTGTGTTCAGTCCTTAGAGCGCACTGTACATCTTTGGGCTTGTTTAAGACTAAGCTTAGCTTACTGAATACCTAAGCTACCTTCAGGGTTGAAATATCTATTTGCCACCACTGCCACAAGTCAGTGTTCATGTTCAGGTAAAAGCGAACATTGTGAATGTTGTTTTTGCCCATTGGAAGAATGGTGCAAAACAATATTTGGCCTTAGCTAAGGTTAGTAAATGTCGAATGATTCACACACACACACACACACACACACACACATACACACCTTCTCCAATAAACAAATTCTCTCAATGAATACGAGGCGTAGAAGGACTGAGGAGGTGGGTAGAGTGTGAAGGATGAGGTAAAAAAATATCCTGTTGTATTTTAATGCCAGAAATCAGATCTGAAAGTCAAAGGCCAAATCAATGCTGTCGACATTTGGTTTATAAAGATATTTCCCAATACCTAGTAAGTGTAGAAAAGACCTTGGTGTTTGTAGATATCAAGTGGTTTAATCTGACACAAGGCCATAAAATATCGGAGAACTCAATGAGGATGAAATGTCTAGAAACAAATAAAAATCACTGGAGCTCCTAGAAACAAAAATGGCTCTGATATTTGTGGTTGGTTTGGTTGGTTTCTTTGTTTAATGGCATATCAACCTTTGTAGGTTATTTAATGCCAAAGCCCTCCTTTAAGAAGAACAGCAGTTGTACTATTTAACCATTACACCACGAGGACATCCCCTGATATTTGTGTACATTACGTTTTAGTTTGGTTTGGTTTTGTTTTGTTTTATGTCATATCAACTATTGTTGGTTATTTTATGCTAAATCAATTTTTATGCATATCAACTGTTTTATTTCAAACAATTCAATTAAGTATGAGTTCAGTTTTTATAGGATACAGCTTAATATAAAAACAGTTCTATTTCAAACAAGTCAGCTTAGCATAAGTACACAGTTTTGTTCTATTTGACCCATTGATAGGACCCTATCAGGTGCTACCAATCCAGGCCTGAGTAGACCTGGGAGCAATGGCAATAAAGGGGTACTCTGCATTTCCCAAAGTTCCAGCATTTGTAGACTTTAAGTTGTTTAGCTTGACACAAAGCATCTTGAAATTATATGTAGATATGGAAGATAGTCTGGCTCAAGATTACTGACACACTAACCTAAGTGAGGAGGAGTTATCCAGTTAACACTGCATTGCAAGGTAAGTGAAAGACAAATCAAATAATAAGGTTTAATAATTAAATGATTTGCCCCAAAAGAATAACATTATATGCATACACATGAGATATTTGTTATTGAGTGATGGTTAAGAAACTAATCTTGCAGACCATTGTGAGCTTCATCATTTGATGTTCCATAGCTGTGGTCCTATGCCAAACTAATCTAAGCTTATTTAATAGATACTTAGTAGGCCTGATCTCAAGTGATTGCCAACTAGACTCCAAGAGATGAGTCAATACAAACTGGATTGTGTCAAATTGCCCTTTGTCAAACTAAGCTAAATATCTGTTGAGTGCCTGCCAAGGAGTTTCTGGCTCATCAACTAATCTTGTTGGTCATTGTCATCATTACAATCCTCCCTTATAATCCCTATCCTAGATTAAATTAAATTTATTAGCAAACATCCATTACATGCAGGCATGTATTTGCAATGTTTTGTAATATACATATATTCACAGCTAATTAAGATATATGTCTAACATATGCTCTTTCATATATACATGTTAATAAATCAGTATATTTAGAATGTATCTTTTCTTGATGAAAGAAATGAGAAAGTTGTTTTTAATGAGGGATTTTGTGAAAATTATGTAAAATGTTACTAATTTTGGTTAGTCTGGTACACAACTAGAATTGTAGGGTTCCCAGTAAGGATTAAACTAACTATACTAGTTATGGTCTAACAGACTTGTTTTTCAACTATTAGTTTATAGATGGTGCCTGAAATAAGTACTTGTTAAGTCTGGCATAGGGCCAGAATAATAGGGCACCTAGAAAGAACTGAATTCTCTCTACATTAGTAAATTGGTTTTCATGGTTGTGGAGTTGTAATGCTTATTTAGGTCCCATCAATGGATCAAATAGATCTGTTTAAAAATTATTCAAACCTAAAAGGTGCAATAAAAACCTCTATTGAAACAACTAAGAAAAATGTAAATATTCTTGAAGCTCTTGGCATAAAATTCCCCAAAACGGTTTGACATGCCATTAAAATCAATCAGTCAATGAATCAATCAGCTTTTTAACATCAAGTTTCTGTAGGTTGGAACAATGTTTTTGAACATCAGCAGTTTATCTCAATTAATTTTGTATGTATATTTGTACCGAAAAGTATAAAAAATGTCTAAAAATTATAAATGAGAGTTACAATTGATATCAAAATAGTCACATATGTTGAGTGTTATATCTAATGTCAAAATGAAGTGACTATCCAACTAATTTGACCATGTGAAATTCATGGATTCTTTACAAGTAATAAAATATACAGGGGGTGGAAGCAAAATTAGGAATATTCTAGTAAAATAATAAATGACTCTATCATAAAACAAGATTGATTTTAATTTTAAAAAATAAACCACAAAATTAAAAGAAAGACATAAAATAGTAAATTTACTCAATATGACTGCCATTTTTTCAATTATTGTATCAAATGATTTGTATGTCTTCAAAATGAATTCTTCAGACATTTTATTCCATTCCTCCTCAATAGCAGTCTTAAACAAACCAATATTTGGATGGGAAGTTGCATTCTAAGTTGTTTTCTAAAACACCCCACATAGCATAATCAAGGGGGTTAAGGTCTGGGTTTGATGGAGGCCATAAAGAAACTTCAGTAATTTTGGAATTTTTTTTTGGCTTGGTTTTAGTGACAAGCAAATCATAGATTCTTTGTTGTTTGTTTTCTTATTCTCTCATATTGGGCTGAATTTTAATGAAAAAGTGCTTGAATAATAGAGCTAATCATGAAAATTTTGATTCTTAATGTTTTTTTCAAAAATTGGACCAATCAGAGTAAAAAAAAATGTTTTAGAAATTATCCCTTATTTTGCTTCTGCACCCTATAAATGTCAAAATAGATACATACAATGAGTGTTACACTTTATATCCAAATAAATGCGTATGAGTGAGTGTCAAAATTTATAAATACAAATGAGTGTTAGACTTAAAATCAAAATGGACATGTCATGATGATTTTTACACCTAAAGTCAAAATCTAAATATACAATGAATGTTACACTCAATATCAAAACAAACTTATTGGTTGAATCTTACTCTTAATGTCAAAATAGACATGTATAATGACTGTTACACTGAATATCAAAATGGAAATACTTGATCATTCAGATTGTAGTAAAGGAAACAAAAACTTTCACATCAAATGCATCAGATAACAAACATCTATCTTCAAACTTGAAGGAGATTAACATTGAAGAAGGTTATTTGTGGTTTTGGGAAATACTTAAATTGATATCGTAGTAATTGCTTCTTTATTTCATGTCATTTTGTCTAAAAAATGTTTTCAGAAAATGATTTTCTTTCATATAGCAAAAGAAACCAGTATTTATTCGTCTATTATCTTTTTATTGACCCACTGAAATGAGAGTTTTTCAGTCTCTTTCCATGAATTAGTTTTTCTTTTTTTTTCCATTGAACAATGAATCACTCTGATATCTCTTTGTAAACAAAGGAGATGAATGGAAGAACATTGGTTGCATTCTAGTAGATAAATCTCTATTGATATATCTCCCTTTCTTTATTTTTGTAATAATGTAACTTCTTTTCTATATTTATATTAACATATCTTCATTTCTTTATCTTGCAGAAGTCAGTCTAATCCAAAACAAGAGAAATTTCATGTGTCGTTATATATATATAAATTTCAGCTTTTTAAGTAAAAAAATATGAAAGAAATTGTAATGAACAGTTCTTGCCTTGAACCCAACCCCACTTGTTCCCAAATTAAAAATTTGATTTACAGTGTTACTGTTATATAATCATGGAATGATTTTTTTTATATTAATCATTTTTCGTTAATTATATTTTATCATTCAGTTTGGTTGGACTTTGAACTCTTCGGTTATCAGTGCAGGTGTTCACGCTCGCATGCAGAGGATATGACAATCACAAATGTCATAATAAAAATCCCAGTTAGGAAATGAGACTGGGGTGTGAATGATGTCATGCCCAGAAGCGATGGGCTGAGAATTTGGTGATTTTTGAAAAAAGCAGTTAGTTTAGATTTGATTCTGAGCCGGGCCAGTCCAGCTGGGGGTTGAGACCATGGAGTTCTGGAGATCCCTACCGACAGAGATCTTGGGGGCTACAGGATGCACAGTGCATTTGAGGGGTCAGATAGTACAGTCAACACAGTAAAAATTGTTTCTCTCTCTCCTCGTGTTGAAAAACTAAAGTCAAGAAGTTAATAAACGTTTCGTACCTGAACAACGGGGAGTTGTCAGTGTTTCGTATTCCGCATGCATATGTATATTTTACATTACAAAAACTTCTCTCAACTTGAACCTTAACTTTTATCTTTTCACCATTTGAATTTCTCAGTTGACCATTCTAGTCATTTATCCAGTGTCTCTTTATTTGGTTTTTATTCATACAGAAATGGAAATAGGAGCAAAAGTAGACTTCATTTATTAGTTCAACAGATGTCAAATTTATTCAACAGATGTTCAACAGATGTTCCCATTTTGCAATGGTCTTTCTATTGCGTTGAGGAAACTCATAAAATATAAGTACAGAAGTTCTATTTGCATGTTGGAATGTTTACTAAACTTTTCTCATAAACCTCTTCACTATTATAGTAAGGTCAATCCTCACTGGGTGTCTTACAACTGAGGATCTGTACTTGTCTATGCTAAGCTATGATATGGTTTGTATTGTGAATAATAATTGTATATTTGCCATTGTCGAAAGTTACACTTCCATTCCAAATAAAAGCTAAGAGTTTTCTAGCATTTGGAAACAACTGGAGAATGTGTTGTCATAATTTCTTCAAAAGTGCTTGGTAAAAAAGAATGTCTTGTCATAATTTTTTCAAAAATGCTCGGTGAATATAGAATGTGTCATAATTTTTCAGAAGTGCTCTGTGAATATAGAATGGGTTGTCATAGTTTTTTCAAAAGTGCTCTGTGAATATAGAATGTGTTGTCATAATTTTCTCAAAAGTGTTCGGTGAATATAGAATGAATTGTCATAATTTTTTCAAAAGTGCTTGGTAAATATAGAATGTGTTGTTATAATTTTTTCAGAAGGGCTCTGTGAATATAGAATGTGTTGTCATAGTTTTTTCAAAAGTGCTCTGTGAATATAGAATATGTTGTCATAGTTTTTTCAAAAGTGCTCTGTGAATATAGAATGTGTTGTCATAGTTTTTTCAAAAGTGCTCTGTGAATATAGAATGTGTTGTCATAGTTTTTTCAAAAGTGCTCTGTGAATATAGAATGTGTTGTCATAGTTTTTTCAAAAGTGCTCTGTGAATATAGAATGTGTTGTCATAGTTTTTCAAAAGTGCTCTGTGAATATAGAATGTGTTGTCATAGTTTTTTCAAAAGTGCTCTGTGAATATAGAATATGTTGTCATAGTTTTTCAAAAGTGCTCTGTGAATATAGAATGTGTTGTCTTAGTTTTTTCAAAAGTGCTCTGTGAATATAGAATGTGTTGTCATAGTTTTTTCAAAAGTGCTCTGTGAATATAGAATGTGTTGTCATAGTTTTTTCAAAAGTGCTCTGTGAATATAGAATGTGTTGTCATAGTTTTTTCAAAAGTGCTCTGTGAATATAGAATGTGTTGTCATAGTTTTTTCAAAAGTGCTCTGTGAATATAGAATGTGTTGTCATAGTTTTTTCAAAAGTGCTCTGTGAATATAGAATGTGTTGTCATAGTTTTTTCAAAAGTGCTCTGTGAATATAGAATGTGTTGTCATAGTTTTTTCAAAAGTGCTCTGTGAATATAGAATGTGTTGTCATAGTTTTTTCAAAAGTGCTCTGTGAATATAGAATGTGTTGTCATAGTTTTTTCAAAAGTGCTCTGTGAATATAGAATGTGTTGTCATAGTTTTTCAAAAGTGCTCTGTGAATATAGAATGTGTTGTCATAGTTTTTTCAAAAGTGCTCTGTGAATATAGAATGTGTTGTCATAGTTTTTTCAAAAGTGCTCTGTGAATATAGAATGTGTTGTCATAGTTTTTTCAAAAGTGCTCTGTGAATATAGAATGTGTTGTCATAGTTTTTTCAAAAGTGCTCTGTGAATATAGAATGTGTTGTCATAGTTTTTTCAAAAGTGCTCTGTGAATATAGAATGTGTTGTCATAGTTTTTTCAAAAGTGCTCTGTGAATATAGAATGTGTTGTCATAGTTTTTCAAAAGTGCTCTGTGAATATAGAATGTGTTGTCATAGTTTTTTCAAAAGTGCTCTGTGAATATAGAATGTGTTGTCATAGTTTTTTCAAAAGTGCTCTGTGAATATAGAATGTGTTGTCATAGTTTTTCAAAAGTGCTCTGTGAATATAGAATGTGTTGTCATAGTTTTTTCAAAAGTGCTCTGTGAATATAGAATGTGTTGTCATAGTTTTTTCAAAAGTGCTCTGTGAATATAGAATGTGTTGTCATAGTTTTTCAAAAGTGCTCTGTGAATATAGAATGTGTTGTCATAGTTTTTTCAAAAGTGCTCTCTGAATATAGAATGTGTTGTCATAGTTTTTTCAAAAGTGCTCTGTGAATATAGAATGTGTTGTCATAGTTTTTTCAAAAGTGCTCTGTGAATATAGAATGTGTTGTCATAGTTTTTCAAAAGTGCTCTGTGAATATAGAATGTGTTGTCATAGTTTTTTCAAAAGTGCTCTGTGAATATAGAATGTGTTGTCATAGTTTTTTCAAAAGTGCTCTGTGAATATAGAATGTGTTGTCATAGTTTTTTCAAAAGTGCTCTGTGAATATAGATAGCCTTGACTGGCATTTGAACTCAATTTTGTGAGTGCATAATGCTGACTCTGTTTATCTCTGTTCTGAGTAATTTCTTCATTACATACATAAGCATAAAAGTTAATTTTTTTCAGCTAGAGTTTTTGCTTCCAAAATTTTGACTATACAAGTGTAATAGAACCTAATGGCATTTGATTTTCTCTGTTTTTTCTCCATTTGCTTTATGCATGCCAAGAAAACTACACACAGCTATAAATATTTGCATCTTTTCATAGAGTTTGATAACTGACTTTCTGTACTTCATTCAATTTGGAAAAACTTAATATTTTCTCTAAAGATTTGGCAGAATCCTGGTGCTGTCATTAAGGAGCATGTTGAAAATGTCTTTTTGGATTTGCTCAAAGAATAGCAGAATACTCAATACATTTGATTTGAATGATTGATAAAGTTTAGGTGGAATGAATAAGTGAACAATAAATGTTCATTAACTTATTTTGCTCATTTAAAACTAGTTTGGATTTCCTGTATGTTTCTCATGGTAAATGAATTTTAAAATATTAATAGAATGTTCATTTAATCTTGCTTTATCATGTGACATTTTTTAGAGACAAAAGAAGGGAAAGAAACACAGAGAAATAGATGGATGTAGTGAAATAGAAAAACAGAGGTAAGGCATTGACTTTTATATGACAAACTGATTGATGGTAAGAGTAACATGGGTATAACCGAGAGGTATACCTGAGACTGATAGGTAGAAAAATATAAGCTCTTGTAATCAAAGATTTCAGATGGCAAACTGTAGCAATTTACCAATATGGCCATGAGATGAAAGAGTAGTTCTTATAATATAGAAAAGACTAATAATTCTTTAAAATGAAACATCAAGTATGATTAATAGAGATTTTCTATTTTGAAAACTACTCCTTATTTTCACTCCCAGTTTTATCATCATCTCTCTATGGACACTCCTTCCCTCTTTATGGACACCTTCTTTTGTAAGGATGCAACTCTCTCTTATACTCTTTGTCCAATAAGTTTCAATTTTTTTTCTTTGTTGATCTTGATAACTTTCATTGTTTTAATACTTTCATTCTTTAATTAAATAACTTTTATTCATTTTTACTCCTTCTTTTACTCTTTCTCTTTTATTCTTTCTTTTTTAATATTTCTTTATCACTCTTACTGTTGGATTTTAAATGATATAAGTCTTTTAAGTTCCTCTCTCTTTCTCTCTCTTTCACTCTCCCCTTTTTACAGTTACTCCTCCTTACTCATTTTCTTTTAATCTATCTCTTTTAATCTTAGAATCAATCTCTTTTATTGTTCTTCTTTTTCTCTCCTTTTCAGTCTTTCACCCTCTCTGTGAATCTCTTTTTCTTTTTCTCACTTTGATAAAGCACATCTTTTCCTTTTTTTCTGTCTTTTGTGAATTCCCAGCCACTTATTTTCCTTTACCTCACTCTCCTTCTCTTAATCTCTTCCTTCTTTTTTTCTTTCATTCTCTTGCTTTCTCTCATTCATATTCTTTATCTCTCTTTCTCTCAATTACTTTCACTTTACTTTTCACTTTCTCTCTCCCTCTTTTTTGTTCATCTCTTTTTGATTATCCTAACCATTTTTCTTTTTTTTTTCTCTTATTCAAAAAACATGGAACAAGAGGGTCTCTTTCCATCTTTTTTTCTGTTGCTATAATTTTCTTTCTCTAATCTGTTTTTTTTCACACTTTCTTTCTCTACATTTATTTTCCACAGTCTCTCTCTCCTTATTATTTCCAGCTGACTATTTTTTTCTGTTTTTCTCTTGTCTTATATAATCCCAATATTATTGGTAAATTTGGGCTATCATTATATATTAAAAACCTTTAAACAACATTTGATTACTGAAGAGCAATAATTCTGACATTCCCCCATCTGAAATCGGATTTAAGAAGATTCATTGGAAATATTTCCAAAGGGATTGCACATCAAAATGACATTTTTAATCAACAAAAATCCCTTTTCTATTGGCTTCCATTGGGAATATGTCAGAGGTCTTTCATTCAAGTAACTCTTTGTTTTTTTCTTCAAATTTTATCTTTGGCAATGAAATTTAAAAAAAAAGGTTAAATTCTTATTCTTTATTTCTCTAGAGAATTGGTTTTTGGTGCATTTTATTTATTTCTAAGATGCCAGAGAAACTGAGTTTATAATTCCAGCAAAAATTGAAGTTTTTACTTTTAACATTTCTATCCAGTGTCAGTGTAGATATAGTGATGGTATATTTTGTCATCTTAAAACAATGGATTATATGCAGTGACCAATTATAAATTTTTCTTGGGATAAATTGTAGGCAATTCATTATTAAAGCTGTAAATAATTTTCCCTCTCTTCCTCTCCCTCTCTCTCTCTCTCTATATATATATATATATAAACAAAAATTGATGAATCTTCCGAACAAAATTTTTGATAATGACTCTGGATCAAATAATCTTTCACGATGGAGATATTATTATTATTAACTTGGATCACCACAACATAAATCCATAATGTTATCAGAGATCGCTTTTTCGTCTTAAATTTTTAAACTTTGAATCTGATTGTCATATCCAACAAAACGGGTTTTTGTTCTTAACTTTTCAATCTCAATATTTTTTGTTATCTGAGATTTTAATAGCTTTAACTTTCCTATATTTCTTGGTGGAAGTAGCAACAGAACCCTAGCATTCAACTTCAAAGGAAAATATCCATCATTGTTTGTGTTTTATTCAATTCATAGACTCATTGGATATTGACTTCAAAAGAAACTCTAAACTCAGTAATTTGGATCGTATTTTTCAGCCTTCTGAATCTAATTTTATTATTAATTTTTATTACTAAATTCAATAAGTGCAACTTTTGAGGTTCAGTATGTTTTGAAGTACAAAGTAAATTTTTAAAAGTGGTGAAAAAATTACATTCAACAAGCAACTTGGAGTAATTACAGAAATGAACACTTGATATTATAAACATAGGTTTTTTTCTGTTAAGATAATAGGGTTAATTAATTGCTCAAATGATATTATTTTAGTATTGTTATAAGTGATTTCTATTTAGGATACAATAACTTGTTCCAAATTAGATGGAACAACCAATTGGCAATAAGATCAGACAAAATTTGTTTATACTGCAGAACAAAATTTTTGTATACACTTTTAATTTTTAAAAATAATATTCTCTTTAAACAAGCAAATAGAAATGATTTTTGTCCTTATACAGAAGTTCCAGTTAATTTCAAAGAAGGCTGCTATGTTTTCAATAACAGACCCTTGTTATGAATTGACTTGAATTTATAATTACATACCTGGTTACTTTCTTGCATAGAAAAATAGATATTAACTAATGGTTTTTATTATGGTAGGACGTTTAATTTTATAAAGGGTATTGAAATCCCTTCATAAACAATAAGAGCAATAACACCTTGTATATCAGAGAGGTGATTTGTCATTTGTGTGAAAGTTTAATTTTGTTTTTTGTTTCATTGATTTTTCTGACAAATAGTAACAACGTGGTCCTGTTTGCTGTGATAACATTCAATATTTTGGGCATAGAAATTCAGATTTATGATTTTATCTTGATAGCAGATATTGCGACTTATGATTTTCTTTTCACCAGTTTCCAGTATCAGAGTGTCTGGCTTACTAAATTGATTTTAAAAAAACCCGTCTTTTTTGTTGCTCTTGCCACTGATATTACAGTTGTTATGGCTGTGTCAAACATTAAAGTAGTTTCTATATGTTGTTGAAAATAGTCATCACAGATTTCACAGAGAAACCTGTTTCAAATCAAATTAGAGACAAATTTATAATACCCTGAACATTTTCAAAGACTAGCAACATACTGAGTGACATTTTCCATAAAATCTCAACCCTTTTGTTGAATACCTCATTATGCTTAGGACACAGAGGATTAGTTATTATTTCTCTCAACTCTTGATATGTTTTATCAGGTCTAGCAAACATGATTTAACAAAGATAATGTTTTATTTCAAAAAGAACTGAGGCGGTTGACTCTCTTTATTTTTTATTTTTTCTTTTACTTGACTGCAGTAGCAACTTCAAACTGCTGTAGTTAATTAATGTATTTGTTTCATTCATATAGAATGTGATGGGAGGTCACATTTGCTTATAACAAAAAGTTGATTTTCTCATCATTCTTCAAGAGGTTATGCATGACAACAGCCAAATTTTTAAATCAACTCCCAGTTACTTGTTTGGCATTGAAGTTTAATCGCTTTCCAAAAATATACAATTTTATAAAATATATATCATAAGCATTTGATTGTGATACACAGGTTCACAAAAAAAAATAGATGTTGTATTGAAAAGACATTGTTAACGCCATCATATTTCTTAAGTCTTAATCTGAAGACTTCTAAGACAAGAAAATCTATTTTATCACAGAGATATTGTTTGTGTAATGATTTCAAGTTTTCCAATGAGAATTCAATTATCTGTTTGAATTTTTTTTTTAATTAAAAAAAATACTTCATGTTATTTTTTATTTTAGTTATTTTTCTTTCATTTATTTGGGGACCATTCCAAGGGCACCAACTACAATTGGCATCACCATCAGCCTCATGTGCCTCAACTTTTTTAGTTCTCTGTCGAGGTCCATGTATTTGTCTATCCTATCTTTTTGCTTTCTTTTATTTTCACTTGGTGATCTGCTGAAAAATAAAAATCCACTAGATGGCAAGTTCTGTTATTTTTTTTGTTATTAGCTATCAGCTTCATTTTCTTTTGTTTGAGTTCATCCCTTATCTATTTTTAGAATGGTCCCAAATACCTTACACTCAGGAGAAATGCCCTGGTATTTATCCCTTTGAGGAAATTTCTGCCATAGCACTTGGTTTTGAGAAGTTTTCTTATTCTTCTTTTCTTATGTTTTTCTTCATCCTTGCTTGTTTGATGGTGTCAACTTCCAGTATTCCTATTCAGATTTCTTATTTTGCATTCCTTCTCTCCAAGTGTTCTAATATTTTCTAGATTTTCTATTTCTAATTCTTCCATTATTTCTCTTTTTTCACTTTTCATTATGATCATAGCACATTTTTCAATACAAAATTCCATTTCATATCCTGGCTGATTCCCTCTGACTTTTTCTTGTTTCCAAAACTGAAAATTCATTTGAATTATAAGATTTGAGGATGAATGATTAAAAGATATTGGACAGCACAGCTTTCCTCCATATCAAAAGAAAAGATTCAGAGGTGTTTCAACCAATGGAAATCTCAATGGAATGAATATATTGAATCCTAAAGGAACTATTTTATAGAAAATTAATGTCTCGGTAAATACAGCTTGAGTGCTGATACTTTTTGAACACACCTATGAAGGAATCAGTTTTCAAATACTTAAAAGTTCTATGTGAAAACTTAAAAAACAGAAACAATAAATAAAGTCAGTCAATATATAAAAATAGAGAAAAATATCTTTATATAAATTGAAAAGTTGGATCATGAATGTTGAAATATTTTTTGAGAATCATTGGGAGAAAACTTAGACTAATACAGACAGCACTAATATTGACATTGATACAAGCAAAAATGTAGATCATAGATTTGTTTTTCTCAATTTTATTATTTGTTTTTACAGTTTTATAATTTCTTTTTTTTTTTTAAATTAATTTTTTTCCTTTCAGTAGGGGATGATATAGATTTTCTGTTTGCCTTTACATTATTAATAAATTTCAGCTGTTGCAATGATATTTGATATGAGATCGTAATGTCAGTTTACTCATTGATAATTATATCTTGTGTCCCTTCTGAAGAGTCTGTAATTCTAATAACTGACAACATCATAACAGAAAATCTATACTACATATACAGAGCACATGTATACATATATGCACATATGTATATGAGCACATAGATGAATTGAATAAAAACACGTGATAATAACAGATCTTTGAGAACAAAGTCAGCTTTGCTACAAGATCAGATTCATGGATCTCACTAAAATAATAGATGATAAAATGTATAAGATACAAGAAAAGGTAATCTTCTCTCAATAAAAGCATGATAAAAAGTGTTCTAATTAATTAAGGTCAACAATGGAGGTAACTGTTTTAGTTTAACAGTCTGGGCAGATGTCCTTATGTCAATCCCTGTAACATGGAAATCTGGGAAATATTGAGAACCACTTCATTGTCATTACTCCCAGGTTCACTCTGTGTCGAGGGGCAGTACTTGTTAGGGTCCCATCTATGGATTAAATAGATTTGTTTAAAAATTATTTGTGTTAGGAATATTTTATATTATATGACTGCATGCAAAACAATCAAGAAAAAAACTTTAAAAATGTATATATAAATATATAATGTTCAGAATATCAAAACCTTATGGCAAAATATAATCCCAGGTGGGTGGATATGTTGTTAAAATCAATGAAAAATATTCTTTTTTCTTTTTCTTTGACAATTTTTTGTTATATCTGGAATCTGGCAGGAGTGTCTCCAATAGATATAATTTGGAATCACCAGGATACATGCAGCATCAAGTAATGCTGGAATTGATTTGTCCTGTTGCTATATTAGTGACCATTTTCTTGTTCATTTTTTTCCATGAAAAAAGAAGCAAGCTTATTTCTCATGATTATATACATATAGAATAGGTTGGTTGAAATATATTAATTTCTGGTATCTTCTGTTTTTTTCACTCTGCCTCATTAGCTATTGACTGGATTAAACCTTATCGCTCTGCTAAAGCTGATTCAAATTTTTTGAAAAGGCCTCAAAAGAATGTTAAAGGTTTCAAGTTGATGAAGGTAAACCAGTGGCTGGTAATCAGTCCCATTTTTTGATAAGGTTTCTAAACAATGTTACAGATCTCCACCCAATGAAGGTAATCCAGTAGCTTGTAATCACTCCTATTTTTTGATGAGTTTTTAAGAATGCTATAGGTTTCAACCAATTGAATGTAAGCCAGTGGCTGGTACCCAGTTCCATTTTTGACAAGGTTTCTTAAGAATGATACAGGTCTCAGCCCAATAAAGGTGACTCAAAGGCTGGTAATCAGTCCAATTTTTTGACAAGGCGTCTAAAGAATGTCACAGGTCTCCACCTAATGAAGGTAAACCAATGTCTGGTAATCAGTCCCATTTTTTTGACAAGGCATCTAAAGAATGCTACCCAATGAATGTAAACCAGCAGCTGGTAAACAGTCCTATTTTCTGACAGGGTTTCTAAAGAATGGTACAGGTCTCTACCCAATGAAGGTGAATCAGGGTCTTTTAATCAGTCCCATTTTTTGACAAGGTTTCTAAAGAAAGATACAGGTTTCCGCCCAATGAACGTAAACCAGTGGCTGGTAATGCATCCCATTTTTGAATAGGTTTCTAAAGAATGTTACTGGCCTCCACCCAATGAAGGTAAACCCGTGGCTGTTAAGATGTTCCATTTTTTGACAAGGTTTCTAAAGAATAATACAAGTCTCCACCTAATGAAGGTGAATCAGTTCCTGGTAATTAGTCCCATTGTTTGACGAGCTTTCTAAAGAATGATACATTTCTCAACTCAATGAAGGTGAATAAGTGGCTGGTAATCAGTCTTATTTATCGACTAGGTTGCTGAAGAATGTTACAGGTCTCCACCTAATGAAGGTAATCCAGTGGCTGGTAATCAGTCCCATTTTTTGATGAGGTTTTAAGAATGATACAGGTCTCAACCAAATGACTATAAACTAGTGGCAGGTAAACAGTCCCACTTTTGACAAGGTTTCGAAAGAATGTGACATGTCTCAACCCAATGAAGGTAATCCAGTGGCTGGTAATCTATCCCTTTTTTTGACATGTTTTATAAAGAATGTTACAGGTCTCAGCCCAATGAAAGTGAATCAGTGGCTAGTAATCAGTCTCATTTTTTGATAAGGCTTCAAAAGAATGATACAGGTCTCCACTTAATGAATGTAATCCAATGGCTGGTAATCAGTCCCATTTTTTGACAAGGCTTCTAAAGAATGTTACAGGTCTCAAATCTATGAATGTAAACTAGTGGCTGGTAATCAGTCCCATTTTTGATGAGGTCTCTAAAGAATGGTACAGGTCTCCAGCCAATGAATGTAAACCAATGGCTGTTAAGCAGTCCTATTTTTGTCAAAGTCTCTAAAGATTGTTACAGTCTCAGACAAATGAATGCAAACCAGTGGCTGGTAATCAGTTCCATTTTTTGAAAAGGCTTCTAAAAAATGTTACAGGTGTCAAACCATTGAATTTAAACCAGTGGCTGTTAAGGATTCCCATTGTTTGACAAGGTTTCTAAAGAATGTTAAAGGTCTCAACCCAATGAAGGTGAATCAGTGGCTGGTAATCAATCCCATTTTTTGATAAGGTTTCTAAACAATGTTTCAGGTCTCAGCCCAAGAAAGGTTAGTCAATGGCTTGTAATAAGTCCCATTTTTTAACAAGGTTTCTAAAGAATGTTACCGTTCTCCACCCAATGAAGGTGAATCAGTGGCTGATAATCAGTTCCATTTTTGACAAGGTTTCTAAAGAATGTAAACCAGTGGCTGGTGATCAGTCTCATTTTTGACAATGTGTCTACAGAATGTTACAGATCTCACACCAATAAAGGAGAATTAGTGGCTGGTAATCATTCCCATTGTTTGATAAGGTTTCTAAAAATGATACATGTCTCAAATCAATAAAGGTGAATAACTGGCTGGTAATCAGTCTCATTTTTCAACAAGGTTTCTAAAGAATATTACAGGTCTCCAACAAAGGAACATAAACCTGTGGCTGGTAATCAGTCCCACTTTTGGCAATATTTTTAAGAATGTTACAAGTCTCCACCCAATGAAGGTAATATAGTGGCTGGTAACCAATCCCATTTTTTGATGGGGGTTTTAAGAATGATACAGGTCTCAAACCTAATGAATGTAAACCAATGGCTGGTAATCAGTCCCACTTTTGACAAGGTTTTAAAAAATGTTACAAGTCTCCACCCTATGAAGAAAATCAATGGGCTTGTAACCAGTCCCATTTTTGACAAGGTTTCTAAAGAATAATAGAGGTCTCCCCCAATGAAGGTAAACCAGTGGCTGGTAATAAGTCCCATCTTTTGAAAAGGCTTCTAAAGAATGTTACAGGTGTCAACCCAATGAATGTAAACCATGGATGGTAATCAGTCTCTTTATTTGAGGAGTCTTCTAAAGAATAATACATATCTCCACCCAATGAATGTAAACCAGTGCTTGGTAACCAGTCCCCTTTTTTGACAAGGTTTTTAAAGAATGTTACAGGTCTCCACCCAATGAATGTAAACCAGTTGCTAGTAATCAGTCCCATTTTTTGACAAGACTTCTAAAGAATGATATAGGTCTCTAGTTAATGAAGGTGAATCAAAAGCTGGTAATCTGTCCAATTATTTGACAAGGCTTATAAAGAATGTTACAGGTGTCCACCCAATGAATGTAAAAATGTGGCAGGTATTCAGTCAAAATTTTTTCAAGGTTTCTAATGAATGTTACAGGTCTCAACCCAATGATATGAATCAGTTGATAGTAATCAGTCCCATTTTTTAATAAGGTTTCTAAACAATGTTACAGGTCTCCACTCAATGAAGGTAATCTAGTGGCTGGTAATCAGTCCAATTTTTTGACTAGACTTCTTAGGAATGATATGGGTATCCACCCAGGGAAGGTAAACCAGTTGCTGATAATCAGTCCCATTTCTTGACAAGGCTTCTAAAAAATGTTACAGTTCTCAAACCAATGAAATTGAATCAGTGGCTGGTAACCAGTCCCATTTTTTACAAGATTTTAAAGATTGTTACAGGTCTTTGCCTAATGAAGGTGAACCATGGGTTGGTATTCAGTCCCATTTTTGACAATGCTTCTATAGAATGTTACAGGTCTAAACTCAATGAATCTAAACCTTGTAGCTGATAATCAGTCCCATTTCTTGACGAGGTTTCTAAAGAATGTTACAGGTCTCAACCCAATGAAAGCAAATCAGTTGCTGGTAATTAGACCCTTTTTTTGACAAGATTTCTAAAGAATGATACAGGTCACAACCCAATGATTGGAAATTAGTGGCTAGTAATCAATCCGATCTTTTGACAAGACTTTTAAAGCATGATACAGGTCTCTATCCAATGAATAGGAATCAGTGGCTGGTAATCAGTCCTATTTTTTGACAAGACTTATAAGGAATTATACATGTATGTCTCAACCCAATGAAGGTTAACCAGTTCCTGTTGATCAGTCCCATTTTTTGACAAGACTTCTAAAGAATGATACAGGTCTTAATCCAATGCCATGAATCAGTGGCTGGTAATCAGTCCTATTTTTTGACAAGGTTTCAAAACAATGTTATAGGTCTCAGCCCAAGGAAGGTCAATCAGTGGCTTGTATTCAGTCCCATTTTTTGATAAGACTTCTAAAGAATGTTACAGGTCTCCACCCAATGAATGTAAACCAGTGGCTGTTAAGCCGTCCCATTTTTGATAAAGTTTCTAAAGAATGATACAGGTCTCCACCATATGAAGGTAAACCAGTGGCTGGTAATCAGTCCCATTTTTTGACATGGTTTTTTAAAGAATATTACAGGTGTCCACGCAATGAATGTAAACCAGTGGCTGTTTAGCAATCCCATTTTTTGACAAGGCTTCTAAAAAATGGTACAGGTCTCAGCCCAATCTTGATGAATCAGTGGCTGGTAGTCAGTCCCATTTTTTGACATGGTTTCTAAAGAATAATACAGGTGTCCACCCAATGAAGGTGAATCAGTGGCTTCTAAGCTGTCCCATTTTTTGACAAGGCTTCTAAAGGATGATACAGGTCTCCACCAAATGAAGGTAATCAGTGGCTGGTAATCATTCCCATTTTTTTACAAGGTTTCTAAAGAATGTTACTGTTGTCCAGCCAATGAATATAAATCAGTGGCTGGTAATCAGTCCCATTTTTTATGAGGTTTCTAAAGAATGTCACAGGTCTCAACCCAATGAAGGTGAATCAGTGGCTGGTAATCAGTCCCATTTTTTGACATGGTTTCTAAAGAATATTACTGGTGTCCACACAATGAATGTAAACCAGTGGCTTGAAATCAGTCCCATTTTTTGACAAGGCTTTTAAAAAATGTTACAGGTCTGCAGCCAATGAATGTAAACTGTGGCTGTTAAGCAGTCCCATTTTTTTACAAGTTTTCTAAAGAATGTTACAGGTCTCAACACAATGATGGAGAATCAGTGAATCAGGAAGATCAAGAATATTATATTAACAAATAAAGTGCAAGAAAGTCTAAATTATCCACAATATTTATAATTCATTAGTTGTATTTTATCAGAAGTTCTAATTACTTACTCTTCAGTCTTGGATCGTAACACCAAATAAACAATAAGAGCCTTAAAAAGAACCTCCTTTTATTTCTAGCTTGTACATTAATCTAAAAAAAAGAGTTCTCTCGTCTGTGTTTCAAACAATCAATAGTACGATTTTCATAGAGAGATGGTAGCAGATAATACTTGGAGTTTTGATAAATCAACTTGCAAGTTTTAATATATTTCCAGTGAAATGGTTTGCCTAGGTATTTAATAAGTGGGTCAATGGAGACAAGTAAGTGAGAATTTGTCTAATAAACCAGCAATGCATGTTTTTATATTAACAATAGTAAAGAAAACATTTTAAGTGATCAGAAGATATAAAAAACTGAAAAAAGACTTCATGGTAACTTTTTCACACTCACTAAAATTTTCTTTCTTTCATTTCATCAGTCATTATTGGTTTTTATAAACATTATACTTTTATAACCTTAGAATCTTTTTCTCTATTATTTGCTTTTCAGATGTTAAAATTAATATAATTTGTTTTGTTGGGTAGGTAGAGATGATAAATAATATTCAAGCTAAATAATCATCTTTTTGATATAAGAATTTACCCTCAATTCTCATGTGGCAGGAAAAAACATAGGATCGGTTTCCTTCCTAAGAAGTAAACCTCTCAGGTAGACCGTGGAAAAAATTATCTTAACCTCATCAGCATTGCTCCTTAAAGTGGGTGTCTTAGGCATCAGACAATAAACCAGACCTTTACTATTTTAGACAAGAAGATAAGTTCCACTTCTAGGTATGGCCTTTGGGAACTGAACTGAAGTTTTGGGGAAATCGAACTTCCTTTTTCTCTTAATAGTAATGCAGAGTGAGTAATAGATGCAGGATATTGAAAATAAACATATGAACATATAGAAACTGCATAAGTCTAAAGGCTGATATACAAGTTGAAGCAATTAAATCAGAAAACTCAGCTGATATAAATAACCAAGAGAATTTTCATGATGTGTCAGAAAGAACATTTCTATTTCAAGCAACATGTAACAGCCAACTGTTGATTTAGGCAACTTAAAACTTTCAGGTGGGTGGGTGTATGTTTACCCATTGATCAATAAACTTTATTTCATGCATACAAAATGGGGTTCAGTTTGCATAAATTTGGTTTCATTATTAAATTGCTATATTTTGTAATCCACAGGTAAAACATTAAAGAAGTTGCCTTGGTTACAATGGGGTTTAAGAGAAAAGGTTTCTTTGGTGTGAGCTCTCCAAAGAAAAGCTAAAATGATAAAAATCAATGTTTCTAATTTGATAGGATCCTAAAATACTGCCTTACAAAGCAGTGGGAGACTGGTGCCTAAAATTTGATCAATCAGCTTTTATTGATTCAAGTCCTTTCATTTATCCACAACAATCTTATAAAATTCACAAACTGATGCGAATTTTGTTTTAGAAGGGAAAGCAACAAACTATTATTGATTAGCCTAGAACATGTCAACACTCAATATCAGCTCCCTTTATAGGACTTAATGTCTGGCTCTGAATGTGAAACCCTGGTTCAAGCGTTTAGACAACTAACAAACTCATTTTACATTGCAATGATCTTTTTCGGCATCAAAATTTGTTCATTTTAGCCCTTTCTAAACTGATTTTATATCAAAATTTTACCAGTTTTAAGCAAGTCACATTTTAATTTAATCAAACCATAATTATAATTTGGTAAGATTATGCCCAGGCTAATAACTGGTTCATTGGCCTAGCGGGTAAAATGTTTGCAGATGGTCCAGGAGACCTGGGTTTAGCCCCAGGGTGCATCATACCAAAGACTTTAAAAATTGTACTAGATACCTCTTTGCTTAACACTCAGCAATATAAAGTACGTATCAAGGGTAAAGTGGAGCAATCCAGAGAAAGGAGTTGCACCCTTCCCTACACCTCGGTGTAGTAGCTATTGAAAAGGGAGCCTTCTGGTCGCCCTCGACTAAGGTCGCCAACTTCACTTTTACTTATGCCCAGGCTTTTATAAAAGAGGCAATTTTATAAATAAATATCAACTTCCAATTGTTTCAAGTAAAAATCAAATGCCATAAATATCTGAAAATATATTTTAGATATACTTGTATCAAGGATTAAGTTGTAATTCTTGGGTGAGTCAAAAGTTTTGCAATATTTTGGCAATGTGGGGAAAAATTCAACAGCTTTGTATGCTTTTGGCATAATCATGAAAGTGACAAAACCACACTGGACTGTGAGATGCTAAGCTCACCTGATTCTCTTTCAGTGTTAGTCTCCAAATTTGCTTCTATGACTTGGTGCATGCTCTCAGAATCTCCAGTTTTAGGTTTACCTGACCTTGTTTGATTATCAAAGTTCTTGCAATCTGAGTAGCAAGATTTCTTCAACTATCCAGTTGTGGTACAATGATCAGTTGTGCTTTCACTCTCTGCACCACAAATGGGGGGGGGTCCTCATTGTGTAATGGTTAAAGCGATGGACTGTCACAGTAAGTGAGTTCGAATTACAGTCGCACTATTATGTTTACTTTCAGACAAGTACTCTTTGGAAAGCTATGAACCCCCTTATCCTCTCAGCTATGGGTTAAATAGTACCACGACTGTTCTTCAAGAATGATGGCTTTGGCATTAAATAACCTACAAAGGTTGATATGCCATTAAACAAAAAAACAACCAACCAACCTCAACAAATGTTTTAGGTTGCTTCCTTGGTATTACGGCCCAGTTCAAACTTGTAAATCTTAAGTTACTGATTTAGATTATGTTACACATTCATTTTTGTGGCTTTCAAATCAGACAAGAACTAGACCAGCTTTCTTCCATTCGAACTGCTTCAGTCATGTAATATATGTGCCACAAACTAGAGTGTAGCAAAATATTTCAAGACTTTTGACTCACCCTTGTAAATTGCTACATTTTTGGTTCAGAATCAAATAAAAACAAATCCGATGACTTGTAATAAAACAATTTGAAAAATATACCTATGTTTACTTTTTTTTTGGCCAATTCTCCTACAATGGAATATGATGAAGAATAACAAAATGAATTCCTAATTCTTAAAAATGTCATCTCAATATCCAATTGATTTAATTGTGCATTCTTCTCAAAAGCCAATTAGTATTTATAATGCTAATTGTAAACAAATGCAAATGTGAGGCTGGACAAATCTTGTCAGACTAACTTTTTTTACTTTATCTACTTGTCTACAGTGAACTTGTTGATGATTACAATATGTAAACGACAAAAGGAATAAATTTTTTTACTTGCACATATATTTTAATACCATTAAGTTTGCAAATACAGCAAATAGGTGCTACTACAATTGTATTAGTCTTCACCTCTTGATAAATTTTTGACCCTTCATTTAACAACAAACTCTACTGCAACTAGTTACTTCCCCTTTGTATAAGTAATAAAAATGTCTTCATAATGTAGCAAGTCAAAGCTATCAGACATATTGCGATAAATTTTAAAACAAATAGGCATATATTTTCTTCTCATTTTCATAGTTATACTTCATTATATTTGTCTGAGGAATGAGATCAAGTTTGACTTTTCTCTTTAAAGTAACAATTTCAGATAAATTATCTTTTTAAAAACTTTTTTATCCTAACTGCGGATAGACAACAGCTCTTTCTATGATTGGTTTTCTCCATTTGATGTCTGCAGTAAAAAAAAAAAAAAAATGTCCATTTTTCCAGAATGAAAAGACATTTATTGGAGGAGCTAAAACAATGTTTTCTGATTCAAACTGTATTAATATCGAAAAGTGATTGAAAATCCTGACATTACTGACATAATATGATGACAGATGGTGAAAAAGGAATAAGTGATTAAATCATTCTCCAATATCTATTCTTTCTGCCCTAGTAATAGAAGTAAGATTCTGTGATACTGTATATCAAACAGTTTTGCATATATATATATATATACATTTTTTTTTTCTTCATACAACGTGTG
Source organism: Sepioteuthis lessoniana (assembly GCA_963585895.1). Lineage (NCBI taxonomy): Eukaryota > Metazoa > Mollusca > Cephalopoda > Myopsida > Loliginidae > Sepioteuthis > Sepioteuthis lessoniana. The sequence continues at coordinate 109,736,222 of OY757918.1, forward strand.
AAAGCACGTGCGATACCCTGCCCTTATCAGCCACCAACCAGGGGTGATAACACAGTTTCAGTAGCTCAAGGCAGTATTGCCACCTCTGGCGCTACCAAGCAACTTTTGCCACCGAAAAAGGTATTAAGAGAATTATATATATATATATATATATATATATATATATATATATGCCAGATCAATTAAGAGCAGAGACTGCATTGGACATTAATCTTCATTATTAGTGTACAGTTTATGATATCTATTCTTTCTGCCCTAGTAATAGAAGTAAGATTCTGTGATACTCTATATCTATCAGTTTTGCATATATATATATATATATATATATATATATGTAAATATGTGTGGGTGTGTGTGTGTGTGTGTGTGTAATTTTGTTTTTTTTGTTTTTTGGGATGCATCTGAATGCAGGTGCTAAGAAGGTTACAGGAATTTTTGGGATGATATACAACTTTGTACCTCAAATTCGAAACAGTAATATTTGGTAGTTGTCTAAAGAAAACAATGTTAAAAAACGGAAATTATCTGCAAATGAACATTTGTATTAAAAGTATGAGATAAAAAAACAAGCATTTATTTTCTATTCAACAAGAAAATGTATTAAGAAAAAATGTTGGAAGGAGATAACAGTTTTCTTAAAGTTCCCCCCCAAAATGTACTTGCTGCTGTTTTGTATTTGGGAAGAATTTTTGATTTTTAATGTTCTTTTGGAAATTTACAAAAGATGTACTCTGCTCAGTCAAAAACTCTGGTCAGTAAAATAGATTTGTTGAACACTTCATATATTTTAAGTATATCAGAATACCATAAATATCTTAGTTGTTGAAAAGAGTTATTCTTGCACTTCTTTTTGCTGGTCATTTTGTTTTTTTAAAATCTCTTCAGAAGATTAAATTCTTCTTTTGTAGCTGTCAATAGGTGATTTTTCCAGAAATATCTTCTGAAAAAGGATTAATGAAAATCATTTGAACAGTGAAGATAACACATAGTAAAGATTTTGTTTGTTTTCTTGACTTATTAAGTAGAGGCAGATATCAGTTATTTGGTTCGTGACACATCAAATTAAAAAAAAAGGTTTCATCTTGAGGGAGTTGACTTCTGGCTGATGAGTCCTCCAGGCTCTTCTGTCTCTCTCATACTGCTGGAGAACCTCATTTGAGAGGTTTATTTGTGGTTGAAAATTTAAAATCAGTTTTCCCAGACAATTAATTCCAGTAGGACATTCAGACACAGATCCTTGAATTAAAAAGAATCATACCCCTATCAAAACAATCACCACTATAAAAGCTAGAATCAAAGATGACTCGAGCCATTATTAAGTTCCTGAAGAAAACCATCAAGTCTGAAATATGTAGAGCATGATATCTGAGACAATAAAAACCTAAAATACCCAATTAAATTCTTTTGCAGATAGATTCATTTAAAGATATTTACTTTTCTCTCATTAGAGCAACAACAGCTTATATATATATATATATATATATATATATATATATATATATATATATATATATATATATATATATATCAGTACATTAATATATATATATATATATCAGTACATCAATATTTATATATATATATATATATATATATATATATATATGTATATATAAGTACATTAATATATATATATATATATATATATATATATATATCAGTAAATTAATATATATATATCAGTACATCTATATATACATATCTATTCATCTATCTATCTATCTATCTATATATATATATATATATATATATATAGTCATATAGGCTATGTATGTATAGATAAATGGATATTGATAAATAAATGTGTAGGTAGCATAATGGTTATTAGCAAGGTGAATAGAATAAGCAAGCTGAATTCAAATTCTGTTTAAAGCTGTTTGATGCTCCTTTATCAAATGTACAAGGAGGAAAAATGAATCAAATTTTACCACTAGTTATCAATAAGATAGCAAGCCAAACTCTTCATTCTAGCTTTTGTGAGGAAGCCCATCTTGGAGGAAGAAAATTCTTTACCTGAAAACTGAGGAAATTAGCATTAATCCCCTTCACAATCTCTCCTAAGAATAGTCAGTTTACTGATAAAAAACGATGTGGTGAGCTATGCTCACCTTAGTTCTTGTAGAGACATGACATTTTCCATTCCATAGATGGATAATTCATTTATTTTTTTTAAGTTATTATTATTTGAAGCCTCTTTTGTACTTTAATTGAGGATGTAAATTTCTTGAATTTGAATTAAAATTAATGTTTATGTCCATATCTATATTTCATAAAAAGTTTTGACAGTTACCTCTTACGGAAAAGTAAAATTTTGACCATTTGTTTTTGATTTTATTCTATACTAGTCTTCGACATTTTCCAGATTTTAAGCTTTGAAATATGACAGTTGCCCAGAAACTGGAGATCGGTCATTTAAATGCCGCTTTATTGTGCTAAAAAAGGGAATTTGAAGTTGCCAGAGTATTTTGCAAATAAAACCTTGATTAAAAATGACCTTGTTCTACATTTTGTATAATATGTTTTTGCAGAAGAATATAAACCCTTTGATATTTTCCCCTGTGACGATAAGGATTTATTAGACACAGTGTAAAGAAATTGAAAATAGCTAAATTTTTGTGTTTTTATGCTTTTTTTTCTTTGATATAAAGATATAAAATCAGTTAAATAATACAAAGACATTTTAAAATTGATATAACAAGATTGTTAAAATATGTTCAAGAACTGAATTGATTATTTTCTAAGATTTTTTCTTTCTTAAGGAATTCCTTAGATTGTAAAATAAGAGCAATGCTTTTAATCATTAAGCAAGTGAAATGAAGAGTAGAGCTTTTTTTTCTAAAATTGGTGGGATGTTAGTGCATTTTTTGTTAATTTTCATTTCCTTATTTTTAGCATTTAGAATATTTTCACAATAGGCTTTTTTTTGTTTCTGCTCTGTCTAATCAAAAACTATGAAAAGGATTTCAGTGGAGACAAAAACGAAAAAGATGACACAGTTGTTTCATGCTTTTTTTTTTTTTTTTTATCTCAGACTAAAAGTCTTTAAATTATTTTCAAACATTCTTCAATTCTCTACTCAGAAGAGAAAGATGAAAACATTCATGGACAAACACACCAAACGATTAATTTAAAAATTAAAAAGTATGTTTCACTTGAAAAGAACCTTTACTAATAAAATTGTTCTTATAAAAAAAAAATGAAGAAAAATACACAGGAGAGATGAAAAGTGAGAGAAGGTGAGAGAATGTGACAGTGACTGATAGAGAGAGAGAGAGAGAGAGAGAGAGAGAGAGAGAGAGAGAGAGAGAGAGAGAGAGAGAGAATAAAGATAGAAGGGGCAGAAAAAGAGAAGGGGAAAAAAGAGGAAAAATAAATAAACTGAGAGATAGAGAGAAAATAAGAAAGAAAGAAAGATACAATAAAATGGGAGGTGAGAAAGGAAAGGAGAAAAAGAGAAACAGAAATTAAAGGAGGTTAAATGATTTTGTTGAATAGAGAAAGAGGAAGAGAAAGTAAAGAAGCAGTAGGAGAATAATGAATGATAAAGACAAAATGAGAGGGAGAGAGAGAGAGAGAGGGAGAGAGAGAAACTTATTAATGAGTCTGTGAAATAAAGAGAATGAAAAAGTATAGGCAAATATTATGACCAACAGAATAACACATTGCGATAACTCAATTTACCTTAATTAACGAATCAATAATTGTTTTTCACTTGCAAATCTCAGGGCTAGATTTGAGAAGTAGGCTTGCTTCATTCTATATTTAAACTGACTACCTCAACAACCAGTGATTTATTTTACAATCAATAGACTTTTGCGTGTACCATTAGAAGGATGGAAGATTGGGTCAGTTTTTGCCTCATTGACATTAAAGAAAAAAATTTTAAAAAGCTAAAGCTTTCCATATTCATCAAATGTTAAAATTGCAAATAAAAATAAGTTTTGTTTAATGAGATTAAAATGAAAAAAATGTTCCTTGCTTCACAATCAAGACATATTTTCAGATTATGAAGAATTCTACCAAGCATATGTATAAAATGTATTTGAGAAGTAAACTTGTCAATAAAACATCTAAAAATGATTTTTGATTAAAGAATCAAACCATTTGATTGAAGAGTCAAACCATCGGGTGTTAAACATTACGAATGTTTTCATTGAGACAATTTCAATTTATATACTAAAATCAACATGGACAAAACTATGTCTTAAAATGGATAATGTACCTATTGATTAATTTTAACTAAGGCTGGCACAAGGGTATAATAGAGGAGTCCTGAATAAAGTGTGAAACCATTACATATACAATCATTCATGAGACTATTCTCTAAACTAAAACTATCTTGAGATATTTTCTCCATATAGCTTAATCTGGCACAAAGCTACAAGAAAAGCATACTAATTAGAAGAAAACCCTGTTCTCGTGTAGTAAATCTCTGGTAGAAGATTCTAGATATTTACTAAATTTTGCATCATAAGACAAGCAAAGTGGAGCATCCAATCTACATTGAACACAATACACAAGAAATGGTATAGAAAACAAGTATGGTGTTGCCAATGATGATTGCTATCTGTGTGGGATAGCAAGACCATAGCTTAGAGGAGATTGTTGGTTACAGGACAATAATGATGATGACGGGGATGATGATGATGATGATGATGATGATGATGATGATAGCTGAGAGGAACAAACAAAAGCCACTTATATATAACATCTATGACGGGGAATCAAGTATGAGTATAGTGTATGAGTAGGGGGAACTTTCTCAATCATTGAGTTAGGGAGAGTTAATCATGGAATGGTTGCTGTCATGCTGACCAGAGGTGAGGCCATAATTTGCAGATGATGCTGATTATTGAGATGCTGATTATAGCTGATTGTCATTGAGGGAAAAGCAACACAAATATTAATGTGATCATTTGGTAGTCAGAGAGAAGAAAGCATAAAAACAACAATCCTTTTAAACATAGAACCTTTTATTGTTTATTCTCTCAGTATTCATCCTGTTTAGAGGATGTGGAAAGTTAATAGAAATATCACAAGGTACCCACATTTGTCACAACAACCGATTGTTAAAGGTAATTGTTTTGTCTTGTGTTTTTGGTCTTTTTCTTTATATTGAAAACTCCAGTCAACTTTTTTATTTCATTTTTGGCTGGCTGCCTACATGAGGATCTTTTGACTGCTTCCAATTATGAATCCCAGCAGAAAGGGTAATGGTTTAGCTAAATCTCAGTCTCATCTTCTTCCATATACATTTGCAAAACAGGTACTGTCACCAGCAGGTGCCAAAAGTTAAATCAACCATTAACAGTCATGCTGACTTGGTAGTCCATCTGCCACCAACACAATGTGCAGTCGGGGCCAACACCCAATCACTTTTGGTACCAACAAACAATTTTACCCTAGCTTTCTATCATACTAAAGCAAATACACTTACAAAGTTGAACTTAGATTGACACAAGGTCACAATAGTTGAACATTTAGTGTGACTCCAAATAAATAAACTGATGAAGTGGGAGATTAATTGTCCCACTTTCCCTTGTCTCTAACTGGTGTCTCATTTTTATTTTGTGAAAAGTCACTATAGAGAAGAAGTGAACTCACTATCAATGTTCAGTGAAACTGACTTTCTTACAATTACATACATAATCATAATTATCTGCTGATGGTACCATGTAGCTGAGTACTTTCTGCCAAACATTACTGAACTCCCCCCCCAAATAACAAGATAGGAAAAAAGATGCTGAAGGTGAAGAAAGGAAAGAAAAGTGAAAGAAAAATAGATTTAAAAAATACAAATAAAAACTAATAACAGAAATAGGATGAATAAAAGAAAAAGTTAAGCAAAAAAAGAGAAAAAGAGAAAAAACAGATAAAGGAAGAAATTCGACTTGCTTTTGACAGAGTTGGTTATGTAATCTCCTAATGACACCAGAAATTGATGTTCAATCTCAGGTAAAATGCCAGGAGTTTAAATGCTAATTTTTTAGGCAGACGATGCTTCTCTTCACACATTTTGTTCTGAACATAGTTCAATAATTATATAAGCATGGGGAGAAGTCTTAGGTTCTATCTTCAGTCTTTATCAAGTGCCTCCATTTTTCTGGATGAAAACTATTATTTCAAATAAGACACATGGTTTCTCGTTTTGTAGTTGATTTTTGGCTTAGATATTAAAAGGAAATATTTACTTATACTTGCCAATGTCAGCATGTTTTGTTATTCTTTCAATGTTTTTTTTGCTATATTGATATAGTGATGTAATCTTAAGTTAATATTTATTTTCCACACTATGAGAGTAAATGGAACATTGTGTAAGGTTTCATGTTAGACCCCACACATGTGGATGGGTGTACAAGAAAAAGTTGTCAAGTCCATTGAAAGAAATGCATCAAGGTGAACTATAGTCTTCAGCTTTGTGTCTAATGGGGAGTTATTGCCTCAAAGTTAGAATCTCCAAAAAACAAATATGTCTTTGTTGTGTGTTATATTTTACCAAATGACAAGAAAAACTTTAAGAATAATCAGTCCAGAGATTAGGAGGATTTGTTTACCATGAAAGATTCACCAATACTGGAAATGTTTTTCTTAAATGTATCTGTTTCCCTGCACAATGGAATTTTAACTCAAAAGAATTAATTCCTTTTTCGTTATCTGAGGTTTATTTGTAACAACAGTAAGTATGATCTCTAGCAGTTTCTCTTTGGATAATCTACAGAATTTTGCCTTGCAATCAGCAATGGTTTTTGCTCAAAACTGTTTTAACTGATAAAATCATTTCTTCTGTTTATAAAATATAACAAAGTTTAGAACTTTCATTACTGAACAAAATTCACATTGTTATTTATCTTTTTTTGAAAAACCTTTTTTCTTATTCATCTTGATTCAGAGTGCAACAGAAATACTTCCTACATTTTAGAATGTTACCAGGGTGTTGCAAGTAAACTTAGACAAGTGGTCATGGTATCTACATTTAGCTAATGTCTTCATATAATTTTTTCTATATACAATAAGATATGATCACTGCTTGGACCAGTGCCCATGAATAAAGCTATTCTGGATAGAAAATCGATACTAATTCTGAAATGAGCCAGAAAAGCTCTCTGTGTAGCAATTACAGATTCATCAGCCTTAAAAAAATTGTTCACTAGCAAATACACTGAGTGCACCAGTCCAAACCATAATTGTAACTGATCATATCTAAAAATACATTCACCAGATGAAACTATTATTAACACTCGTCTAAGTTTATATTCACCAATTAGGTAACAGTTAAAAATGTGGGAGATAATTTTTTGCTGCTCCCTGGACATATTCATTCTTCTGTAAAGTTTATTGTTTACTGTTTACCATAGTTTAATTTTTAACTTAAATAAAGTTGAAAATGAATTGTCAAAACAAGTGTATGGATGATTTTTATGACTTTAAATAAGGATAGAATATGACTTGCATTTTAAAATAGAATATGACTCATGTTTTTATAAATCTTTTATGATATTTTGCTGGTTTACTGATGGTCAGTTGGGAATGGGGTTAATTATGCGATGTAAGGGATTTGTGAGAGATGGGCATTTATAATTACAAATTGCAAATGTAGCATAAATTTTTATTGCTATGATCAGAGAATTGTTGAAATTGAAGAAAATGGAGACAAGAAGACAATTGTTTAAAATCCAATGACAAATATATTATATAAACCTTTTGGAAGCCTGAGAATGTGCCAGCTAAGATATACTTTCCCCTTAGAACTGAATCAACCAGAAGGAACTTAGAACTCAAGAGTCCAAAATCTATTGATCAAAATAACAAAGATAAGAATTATAGTTTGAAAAACATTGATACATTTATAGAAGTGACATCTATATTGAGGTATGAACAGCTGTGTAAACATAAGTTTCTGTTTATAACAAAATAACAAAAATATCAGTGCCATAATGAACCATGATAACAAGAACAACGAGATTATGTTTCCAACTTCAACTCTACTAACCATCTCCAGCTGCTACTGTAGTGGTAAGAAGCCTCTGCTGCAGTGGTAGTTTTCAGTAAACAGTAATATGTCTTTTGTCAATGGCTGTTCAGGCAAAAAAAAATCAGTTCCACCTCTGCAGCCAATGGCGCAATGAATAGAAAGAATGACTTACATCGAATGCAGAGATATCATTTATTCATTGAAATCCAAAGCCAGACAAAATAGCAAGGAAGTCATATCTATCCACTTGTCCTACTTCAACTTGCGATTATTTTTATTTGTTTATTTGTTTTTTAAAGGTGGGTGGTGGAGGGGAACTATCCATTGGCAGACCTAATCAGGTTTTTCCATCTCTATATCTATCAATTATTGCTCCAAAAACATTTTTATCTCTCTATATTGTTGTTCAGCTTGCATTTCTATTTTGAAATTGATCAATTCTTATACTAGTCTTTAACTATTTCTCTTTATATATATATATATATATATATATATATCACCCAAGTTGCTACCCTAAAATTTAATTGTTGTCTCACACCTAGTTTGTGGTTGATGAGGACAGGGTATAGCACATGCAATCGGATATTGAATCTAGAAAATTGTTTGGCAAGACTCTCAGGAAAGGAAGATGACTCCCCAAAAAGATAAGAAAGATAGGTGACTCCCAGGAAAGTTTGGGTGACATTCTGGAAATACAGAGACCAAAATCCCCAAATGACAAAAAGAAAGGCCCTCAGAGTAAATGTCACGGGTATTATTGACAAGAAACAATGTGGTGACAACATGCTATTGTGATAGACATTTCAACCATCAACAAGGATTGTGCATTTATAAGACTCGCTAGTGTAAGCAATGTAATTTTTTGCTAGAAGAATGTAAATGGGATGATGAATCCAGATTACTCACACAGTAGTCAGGATTCAATTGCTGACCATCTGGCTGAGTGAAATTCCGAGCCGGCCAAGAATTCAGTGATGTCATTGCAATTAGAAAGCTACTTGTTCATATGTTGTTCAAGTACTTTCATTAATACTTGCCAAACATCACAAAAGTACCACTAGTCAGCATATCAGGTCATTTTTCAGTGTTGTGTGTTCTCAAGCAAAATTGATTGAATGAGAACATGATGATCTCAAGAGAAGACGGCATTAAACTTCAATGGAAATAAGAAACTACTTAGTACTACATCATTAATGGAAATAAGAGACAAGAAGATGCACAACACCATAGAGAAAATAAAATAATAACCTGTTTGTTGGCCAAAGCTGCTATTAGAACCAGCGTTAGGGCAGTAACACCTTAACCACCAAAACTGAGGTATCACCCTTAGTTGGCAGCTCATGAGGATGAGATATAAGACATTGTATGCAGAAAATTTAGTGTATATCCACCATACAAGTTATTACCATCAGATTCAATTGTTGTTGTCAATCCTTGTTAGATTGTTTTTATGCCAAAATTATTTGAACAATTATGGTCACAAAAATAAATTATTTTAAACAATCCTTCATGCCAAGTTGGAAAATTAAGAGTTTACAATCATTTTTAAACATTATCTCAAACAGATGTATTTGACTCAAAGATGAGACCCAAAAAGGTACTACTATTCTGGATCAAAATGTACATATGAGTAATGCCAACTAAGGAGTGACTCCATATTCAGCTGAGTTCCTATGACACCCTGAAAGTTCAAGGAATTTGAATGTCAGATGCAAATCACCAGGTAAGAGGGTTTTTCAAAGGATAAAGTGCAAAATAAGAGTCACTATGATTTTTTAAAAATATAGTCCTTACCTGAAACTTTTGGCAGGAAGTATATATATATATATATAAGTAAAAGTAAAGTTTGTGATATATACATGTGTTCGCCAATGGCCTGGGAGACCTGGGTTCAATCCCAGGTCGAGTCATACCAAAGACTCAAAAAATGGTACTTGATGCCTCCTTGCTTAACACTCAGCGTTATAAGGTACGGATCAAGGGTAAAGTAGACCAATCCAGGGAAGGAGTAGCGCCCTCCCCTACACCTTGGTGTAGTAGCTATCGAAAAGGGAGCCTTTGGGTTACCCTCGACTATGGTCGCCAACTTTACTTTACTTATATATATATATATATATATATGTATATATATATATATATATATATATATATATATATATATAGTTAATTTGAGTCAATAATTATTTATATAGTAAAACTAAAGAAAAATCTTGCAAAAGTGCAGTTACTCTTTGGTTCTATCTCATATATATATACATATATACGAGGGTTGCCTGAAAAGTTTCTAGGCTGACTAAGATACTCTAATATTAAGGTCTATTTTTCTACTTAGTCCCCTGGTGGTTCGCACACTTCTTCAATTGGATTTGCAGCACTTGGATGACATTTGACAAAAAGTTAAAAAATGCCAGCAACTGTAGATATGACATCATTACATGAACTTTTCAGCCTCAGAAATTTTCTGCTCAAGCTTATATATATATATATATATATAAGTTAGCCAAAGGCACCTTTTTCAATAGCTACTACATCAAGGTGAGGAGGAGGAAGCTTCTTCTTTCCCTGGATTGCTCTGCTTACCCTTGATTTGTATCTAATAATGCTGAGTGTTAAACAAGGAGGCATCAAGTACCATATATTATCAATATTTATGAGACATAAAATATGAAAGATGATAACTTATAGTCATCCTGCAGCCTTTACGAGGAGCCACTTGTCAAGTTAAAATGTATTCAAAACTCAAACAGATGTATTGCATGATGGGATACATCTGTTTATCTTTTAAATACATTTTAAAATTTGTTTTTGAATTTGTTGTTACAAAAAAATGTTTACTAATTATTATATATGAATGAATCATTATGCATATGTTATCAGCACTACTATGCTACTTTTTCATTTTGTCATTAATGATATTGATGCAGTTGTTCTATGAGTACACAAGCACAAAAATATCTACCTTAGAGAATGTGGCATCAAACAACTAAACAATGTGATTAATGTGGAATATATAAACAAAACAATTAGCAAATTCATAGAATTACATGATAATCCATATTTGCATTTCACTTTATACTAACACTCTTGGAAAGAACATGAATCCATTTTATCTCCCCAAGCTATGGGTAAATAGCGGGACAGTGTGGGCTATTTAGCCTTGTTTAAGCAATTCTCCAAATTCAAACCAGCTGTACTCTGATAAAAAAATTTGTCCATGATGGATGGATTACATAAATAGATACATGATAATCTATGAAAAATAGTTATACATGTAGATCTAAATTTCTCTATTTTTTTCTGCTTGTCTATCTGTCTGCCAATATGTTTATACAAAAAGGTAGATATGAACAACTTTAGAGAAAAAAAAGAAAAAGAGGCAAATAGATTATCAGTTACGTTTAAGAACCATTACGTTTACCTTTAATCTATTACTAACTTTTTCTTTTTTATATCTTGGGGACCATCTGTTCCAGAATATATATATATATATATATATATTCTCACAAGTTTCTTTAATATCTGTTAAGCTATGTTGATTCGGATCAATTTTCCAATCCACCTACTTCATCCTGATCTCTTCTTTGCCCCTAACAGTCATCAATCAGTTTCTTTTATTATCTTCAGGTAATCATATGCACACATACATATATATATATATTTGCAAGCATGTGTTCATCTATATGTGTTAGGGTGTAAATATATTTAAACATTTATCTATTGTAGTCATACCTAATATTTGCACATGTTCATACATATGTACATGTGTGTGTGTGTGTGTGTGTGTGTTCAATAAGTAGTAAAATAATTTCACACATACATACATCATTTCTTGCAAAGATAGCCTATTAGATATCAACCTAAACAGAAAAAGTAAGAATGTTCTTTGTCTTCAGAGGGATTCAAAAAGAATTTTTATCACAAATTGCTGAAACCTGGACAATTTTTTACCATATGGTATATTAGTAATCAACTGGCTTGTTTGAATGACACATAGGAAGTTGTTTTTTGTTGCATAACAATGTTCTTCCCTGTGTTAAAAATATGACAAAGCAAAAATGCTATGTAGCTTGGATGGCAAGTTCTTACACATAAATCGTATTCTCCAAATTATTCTCAGACTTTGACTTGTTTCAGTCACTCTGATGTTACTTGTACAATTTGCTGGAGGCACACTTAGGGTAACAGTCGTTGTCATAGGAAATGAAATCAGAGAATTGAGTTCAAATACTTGATGAAACTATTCGCATTTTACTTTGTGCAGATGCTCTTGGGAAATGCATAATTCCTATTCTTCTCCTCTCCCAAGCATGGATAAATAGTAGGGGAGACTGCATTCTCAGGCCATGGTTAGGCAACCAGTTTAGCAGGAGGAAAACTATGAATTCAAACTAGCTGTACACTGCTAAAAGATTGACCTTGTGTCACATCCTTTCTGTGATAGATGGGTTGGGTAAATACATACTTGTTCAATTCCAAGAAATTGCAGATATCAAAAATCCCTTATAGAATGAAAACCAAAATTGTTCTTTTGTGAATGAATATACAGTTTTTGTGTATGAATTTTGCTGTAAAGCCGATGAAATCCCGTGAAAAATTTTGTGTACAAATGCTATGAATTTACATTAATAAAATATCTTTGTTCAATGTATATATATATATATATATATGGATATAGATATGTATGTATAAGTATGTCTGTGTGAGTGTGTGCATGTGTGTATGGATGTATGTGTGAGGGGAGCAAATATGTTACTATGAATAAATAAAGTGGTTGATTAAAATCTATAGAATCAATTTTTTATTTATCTTTGCCAATACATTACCTTTTCTTATCAAAATTTTAATACTTCTACTTTTGAATACACAAGTACAACTAGTTAACTAAGAAAATAATCTAAGGGAATCTCATAAATATAAGAGGTCTTGGTCTGATGATTGTATAATCAAGGAACTGACGGTCACCAAGTGCCATTGAGGTTGTATTTATACTATCTAAACTTAGACCTATATCTACCTATAGGATTTATGTGTAAGAACTTCCCATTCTAGCTACATATCATTTTTGCTTTGTCATATTTTTAACACAGGGAAGAACATTGTTATGCAACAAAAAACATCTTCCTATGTGTCATTCAAACAAGCCAGTTGATTACTGATATACCATATGGTAAAAAATTGTCAAGGTTTCAGAAATTTGTGATAAAAATTCTTTTTGAATCCCTCTGAAGACAAAGAACATTCTTACTTTTTCTGTTTAGGTTGATATCTAATAGGCTATCTATCTAACTGTCTATCTATCTATCAGTCGTTCAAAAGGTTCTAAGCCTCACCCAGAAAGAAGAGCCATAGCTGAATATTTTTGTGGTAGCAACATACTACCACTTCTTAGAAAACTAGAAAAACTAATTTACGCACACACACACACACACACACTCACATATATATATATATATATATATATGTGAGTGTATAGTGATTGAACTCATGTATATGTACATACTTATTTAGTTTTCTATAGAGAACCTTTTTTTAGGAGGTTGCTAAGTACAGTTTTGCAATAAAATATTGACTGTCCATTGAAATAAGAATAAAATAGGATTTCAGAAAATCTTTTGAATTCTTTACCTTTGATTTAGTTACCTCTCTCTTTTTGTTACAAATTTAAAGTTTCTTAATATTAAATTAAAATCTAACCTGATCTCTCAGATGTTATATGTAAGAATTATTGATTCTGTTAAATCAATACCTGCATTCATTTGACATAGTCAAGCATTGTATTTGTGAATTCAATACCTTCTGATCTAACTATACAGTAAGTCTTTCTCTCTCTCTCTCTCTCTCTCTCTCTCTCTCTCTTTCTCTTACATTTTACACTTCAGCTTATCTGTCTGAACCTGTCCCAATGTGTAAATTATTGTAATTGTGTCTACAGCTGTAGCTTAACTCATCAATATATCTCCCAACCTGTTCATTCATTAATTCATCTGTTCATTCATTCACTTATCTCTCTCCCTCATCTCTTTCTTTCTCTTTCTCTCTATCTCTCTTATTGGTTTGTGAATGCTTTTCATTCAGTGAAGATGTATTTGTCCTTTCCAATCATTGATATCTCTCTTTTATTTTATGGACAATGTTTTACAAAAATACAAACAAAAAAGCTGAGCATGCTGTGCTCAACCGCAATTTCATTGATTCATTTACACTATCATTACACACGTCTCTTTCTTTCTTTCTTTCTTTCTTTCTTATTTTGATTGCTATGTCTTCATTTTTTTTCTATTCATTTTTTACTAGAGAAAGATATCTGACTGATCTTTCCTTTTGCCCCCAGAATAATTTGGGGATATTCAGAACAAACAAAGAGAATTTCACAAGAATTCCAAACATAAAATATTTCTTCATAGTGCAACAATTTTGATGGTGTTGCTGCTAGGAAAACACATCTTTCTAATCCCAATCTTAACCGGCCCATTGCCATAATGGTTAGAGTGTTTGCCAACTGTCCAGCAGACCAAAGTTCAATCCCAGGCTGTGTCAAACCAAAGCTCAAAAATGATACTTGATGCCTCCTTTCTTAACACTCAGTATTATAAGGCATAATTCAAGGGTAAGTGGAACAATCCAGAGGAAGGAGTAGTGCCCTCCCCTATACCTTGGTGTAGTAGCTATTGAAAAGGGAGCCTTTGGGTTGCCCTTGACTATGGTTGGCCAACTAACTATTTGTATTATTTTTTTAGTCCTTGTGAATTTTTCATACCTATTTTAACTAGTGTTTTTTTTATTGAATTTTGAGTAACAGCATGTCTCCTCAGGTTTTCAACACTCCTGTAGATATTCTCTATATGGTCTGAATGATCTTGATTCTTTCTCTGATCTCCAGTTTCCCTAATGACTCTTTTAGTTCTTTGAAAATCATTTCAAGGGCATCAACTAAAATTGGTATCAT
>OY757918.1:109756139-109806139 GCA_963585895.1 Sepioteuthis lessoniana
ATTAAGTACAATAGCAGAGGAATTTTCAGCTTTTTACACACACACACACACACACACACACACACACACACACACACACATACACACACACACACACACACACACACATATATATATATGTATATATATACATAGGAAAAAAATATATATATCTTCATCTAGGAAAATATATGAATAAACACTGGAATCTTGAGAATGTTGAAAATTTAGGAAGCAAAAACAATGTCATCAGATTGCTCAGCAGAAAGTTTCTGTAGTCAATCACTTTGAGAAGAGCCATTAACATACCATAAATTCTTTGGACAAAGGAACCTCTTTTTAGTTTTCTTGATGTTGTTAAAACAAAACATCCAATTTGTTAATCAAACCTTTGGCAGGTATATCATATAAGTAAAATTCCTTTTCCTTTGACAAAAGAATTATGGTACAGAAAAATGGTCAGTGGACCAATTCATTTCACCTGTCTTAGGAGAATCCAAATTATACCAAGGAGAGTTCTTTAACTCCCACTTTCCTAAGCAAAGAGAAACACAAGAAGTTTTTTTTTTTATTCTTGGATTGTACTCTCAATAAGGACTGTAAAATTGAATAAGTGAAATATTTTGATATAGAAAATATCAAAAAGATGTTGGAATATCTAAATTATTCCTAGTAAGACATTTCTGATATTATTTTCTACTTTCAAATTCATGTTGAATATTTCATCTAAGTTTAAATCATTTCATATTGAACTTCCATTATTCTATAATTGTTAATAAATAAGAATCAGATATAAAGATTAAATAATAATAATATTGCCATTTATATAATGAGTATGTGTAAATAAGGATAGTGCTTTAGAAAAATAAGGAATAAGGCTGTACAGTGTCCTTGTTTAATTGATTAAGCAGCCATCATCATTTTGGAGGTGCCCGTGGTGTAATGGTTATCATCGTAGGAAATGGACATGGCGACATGAGTTCAAATCCTGGACGAGAATTATTGCATTTTACATAGCACTAATACCCTTGGGAAAGGTATGAATCCAATTATTCTCCCTCCAGCTATGGGTGAATAGTAGGAAAGACTGGATTCTTCTGCCTTGGTGAGACAACTAGTCTTGGAGAAGGAAAACTCTGAATTCAAACCTGTTAAACTCCTCTTAAAAATTGACCTTGTGTCATATCCTGCCCGAGCGGAGGGGTTGGGTAAATATGGATTAAGCAGCAATCATATTAAGGAATGTGAGTTCAAGACATGCTAGAAATTTATTCTATTTTACCAATTCAAATTAATAATCAGGAAATGATGGTTAGAAAGTTGCAATAAAAAGCAATTGAAATAAAGATGAAATGAATTTCTAACTTCATAAATAGAAAAGATAGAAATAATTTTTATAAATACAAGAAGTCAGCTCCCTTCCAAAATTAAAAGGAGGATTCTTCTATTTGATTCTAACTGGAGAATATTTTGCTCACATTGAAGTAGACAAAAATGTAAACAAAAATATAATACACAGTTGTAAGATTGTATGAATGAAGCTTTATATCGTCATATTTTCTGCTTTATAATAACCGAGTCTGAATGTTTATCAATCTGCAACAATCAGGAATTGAAAAGCTTTCAATTTTTGTCTTTCAAATTCACAAAGAATCAATGGAATTAAATTCTTATAGAATAACTTAAAAAAACAATATAAGATTTTAAAATAACACATAAAAATATGTTCATTGCTTAAAAAAATAGCAAACAAAATCTAAAATTTCATGTTGAATAACTAAATAAAGATATAGAAAAATATGTGAAATCATGTTAAACAAATGATCAAAGCTTGAAACTTGGGTAGCTTATAGGCTTTATGACATGTCCACCCTTGTTGGATAATTTTATGCTCAGGTCAGTTTTCTTTTGTAATTATATTGTTTCAAGAAACTCAACCACATACTCAGGAAATGCACACTCAACCACATACTCAGGAAATGCGCAGACAGATACAAACTTACTATATCACAGGAAAAGATAAATCAACTAATGTATATAGATGACATAAAGCTGTTTGTCAAAAATAAAAAAGAAATTGGAAACTCTAATACATGCAGTCAGAATATACAGTCAGGACATAGGGATGGAATTTGATATAGAAAAATGCGCCATGTTAGTAATGAAAAACAGCAAATGACACCTAACAGGTGGAATGGAACTACCAAATCAAGATAAAATTAGAATGCTTGGAGTAAAAGAAACCTACAAATACTTGGAGATATTGGAAGCTGACACCATCAAACAAGAGGAGATGAAAGAAAACATTAAGAAAGAATATTTCAGGAGAACCAGAAAGCTACTCAAGATAAGACTATGTTGCAGAAACCTTATCAAAGGAATGAACATCTCAGCTGTCCCCCTCATAAGATATCTGGGACCATTCTTAAAATGGATCAGAGAAGAACTTAAACAAATGGACCAGAGAACAAGAAAACTAATGACCATGCATTCGGCATTACATCTCAAAGATGACGTTAACAGACTATATGTGTCAAGAAAAGAAGGAGGAAGATGACTTGCCAGCAATGAAGACAGTGTTAACACGTCAAGACAATGACTAGAAGACTACATACAAAAGCACCGAGAAAGACTGATTACAGTCACCAGAAACAATACTGACAAGATGGGAACCAACAGAATGACAATAACCAGAAAACAAAATCGGAGAAAAACAACTCTATGGATGCTTTAAGTGGCTGATAAGTAACATCTCACACAAGAATACATGGACGTGGCCAAGAAAGAGAAACCTTATGCTAATAGCAGCACAAAACAATACTGTAAGAACCAATCATATCAGAGAAAGAATGGATAAGACACAACAAAACAGCGAATGTTGATTATGTGGTGATAGAGACGAAACCATCAATCACATAATAAGTGAATGCAGTAAATTTGCACAGAAAGAGTATAAGATAAAAAAAGACAGGGTGGGCAAGGTGATCCACCGGGAATTGTGCAAGAAATTTAAATTTGACCATATGAAAAAATTTTTATATGCACAAACCAACATCTGTACTGCAGATTGACACACACAAATGTCTCTGGGATTTTGACATCCAAACAGATCACTTAATCTCAGCCAGACGACCAGACCTTATAATAACCAACAAAAAAAAGAGAACTTGCAAAATTGTGGACTTTGCTCTACCGGCTGACCACAGAGTAAAATTAAAAGAATGTGAGAAGAAAGATAAATAATTTGACCTTGCTAGGGAATTGAAGAAACTGTGGAACATGAAAGAAACATTTGTACTAATTGTAATTGGTGCACATGGTACAGTCACCAAAAGATTAATAAAGAGACTAGAGGACTTAGAAATAAGAGGAGGAGTGGAGACCATCCAAACTACTACATTATTGTGATAGGCCAGAATACTGAGAAGAGTGCTGGAGACTTGAGGAGAATTGCTGTCATTCAAACTCCAGTGAATGATTATCAGCTAATGCTGATGTGAAACACTCTCAAGGAATAATAATAATAATAATAATAATGATAATAGAACTAAAAAATGCTATGGAACATGAAGGTGATCATGATACCAATTGTAATTGGTGCACTCAAGTGGAGTCCATCCAAACAAGCACATTGTTAAGATCAGCCAGAATACTGAGAAGATGGAACCCAAACACATCTAGTTCAGACTGAACCGGGAATTTATTATAATGAAAGGATGAACCTTCATCTTTCAGGGCACCAGAACTGAAATTTCTTCATCAGATGCAATTTAGTATTATACCAAGGACACCCAAATTGAGACTTACCCATTTGCAGAGGATGCGGTCTGCATACTCTACACTTTACGGACAAGATCACAAAATTTTGGGACTATAGATCCAACCCAATCTGACAAAAATGGGAATATGAAAAATCTGATTTGTTTATATTCATACAAATCTAGAATTGTAAAAGCTTGACTTCTGAGAAGTCACAATTTGTATTAAATTTATGCATTGGAACAAATGGATGTCAAATTTGATGGTAGAGAAAATCTTGAAGAGAACTTTCACAATCAAATGTTGGGTATCTTGAAAAAGTCTAAATGAATCTCAAAGTTCTAAGATGAAGTATTGTCATTGTTTCTTGAATTATCAAGAATAATCTCCTCAAATTTGTTTTTATGCTTATATTTTACCCTGGGCATACTACAACCTGCTTGCATTGTCTAGATTTATGAGATGAAATATTTTTATTATTAGATGAGTTATTTGAATAAATGTGCATGTATATTTGAGCTACTGGTTGATGTTACTTACATTTCTACACATACATAAACACATATATAGACATATATAGATAAATCTATTTGAGTATTTTTATGTAAAATAATTATAAATTTATATCAATGTATATATGAGTGTGTGCGTGTATGTGTGTATGAGGGGATGGGTTTGTCTACGTGTGCATGAGTTCGTGTGTGTGCATGTGTTTGTGTGTGAGCATGTAAGTGTAAAAAATTGCAAAATAATCTTTCACAATACCCAATTTGCTGGTTCGTATTGTTGCTTCTTGAGATGTTGAAAGAGATGCAATAAAAATAAACTAAGTTACCAATTATCAAGTCAAGATTAAATTACATGGACAATTTGATTGTCTACATCCCCTACTCCATCTGGTAGCTGTCCAGTATGCACATTTGAGCTGGCTTTCCTAAATAATTATTATCTTGTTACCATCATGTCTTCATTCTGGACAATATCAGCATACATTTTTTTTTCTTTTTTTACTTTCTTTCATTTTGCTTTTATATCTATTGCACGAACATAAAAGTGACAAAAGAAAAATGTGTTTTGTAATTGCACAATGTATGAAAGTGATTTCCCATTTTATATCTTTTGAACAAAGAAAGTTTAAACAATAGAGATATTTTCATGATTAGAATTTTTCTTTTGCAAAAACCATCCTGTCAATGTGGAATACAGATTTCATAGTTTAAAGATACCAACTGATGTTCTGAATTTACTTTTTGGCTGCAAGAGAAGCTTTGTTAATTTTCAAACTCTGAAATGACCACAAGCTTTATGCCAAATAAAAAAAACCCAAAAAAACAATACAAGCTACAATATTTATAGGACAATGGAATTCTTGTAAATGTACAAGAAAACAAAGTGTAGACCTTAACTCCATTTAGGAGCCAGTTTTTGAAAGAATTGTTTTCAATTTTCCATCTTTTATCAGCAATCAAATTTTAGTCAATGCTGTAATAAAAGCCCAATCACAAGATGGATGAATTGTTATGGCAAAAAACTAACTCAAGTTTCACTTCTTATATGAATGATGATGCTTCTTTGAAAAATTATTGGCTGAATAAATCAATTCAATATTGAAATATACACATGCATTAATTATATAAATCAGTAATATTTTCTTTGGTTAGATGATTTTGCAATTTATGCCAAAACAATTAGAGTTCTGAACAGAAGAGAACATTTCAAGCCTCAAACTCTTTTATGAGTTTGAAAAAAAAAACTTCCAAAAAGAATTAAATGAAAAATAGTCCAGTGTGATGAACTTTATTTTACCATTACAATCCTTTATGTTGATATAAATTTTGAGAATGTGATATATATGCATGAAACAAAATAATTTGAATAGGGATTTGACATCTGGTTTGAATTGGAGTCATGGTTATCTTTTGAAAAACCTGGAATTCTTCCAAGTGGTAGATTTGTCAGTACTGCCATATGGCGGCGCCACTTGAATTCTAAGGAAAAATCTGGAGGAAAAGCTTGATTGGAACTATACAAGAATAAAAAGGGCTGTTTTGAATAAAGCCTGGAAGCAGCATCCTAAAAAGCAGAAATTGTACGGCCACTTAGCTCCCATCTCACAAACCATCCAAGTAAGAAGGGCAAGACATGCTGTATACTGCAGGGGAAATAAGAACAAACTTAAGTGACATTCTGCAATGGACTCTTATACATGGATACACTAGAGTCAGCTGACCAGCAAAAAATGACATTCATCAGCTTTATATTCCACGGAGAGTGATTAGTTCTCGTCTCTTTAGAAAATATAACACTTGTTTTTTATACTCTTATCTATCATACTTATCATACTAAATTACTGAAATTCCTCGGTAAAGTCTCCTACCATGCAATGTCCCTAACAGTAGAAATATGAACATGATTTTTTGAGCATTTAATAGGATATAAATAAATTGGTTGGTTGGTTGGTTGGTTTTTATGGCATATCAACCTTTGTAGGTTATTTAACACCAAATCCATTTTTATGCAAAGAGTCAATTCCATTTCAAACAATTCAGTTTAGCACAAGTACACAGTTCCCCTGTCAAAAACACCTCTATTTCAATCTATTTAGTTTATTCAAACAGTTCTAATTCAGCTAATCCAGTTCAGTATGAGTATAGAGTTTGTTTACACAGTTAAATGTCAAAACAGTTCTATATTAAACAATTCAGTTTAGTGTAAGTAGAGTTTCAATGTCAAAAACAGTTTTATTTCAAACAATTCAGTTTAGCATAAGTACACAGTATAAATGTTAGTACACAGTTTGATTGTCAAAAACATTTCTATTTCAAGCTATTCAGTTTAGTCAAACAGTTCTAGTTCAAATAAAACAGTTTTAGCATAAGTATGCTCTTAGTTCCATTTAACCCATAGATAGGGCTCTTATCAGGAGCTACCATTCTAAGCCCGAGTGGATCTGGGAGCAATGGCAATACTGAGGTACTTTGCATTCCCCAAAGCTCCAGCATCACTGGAACCTCACCATCAGATTGTTTAGTGTCATATCCAAGACACTCAGGGGGGGGGGATCTTACACATCTGCAGAGATGCACTCTGTGTATTCAACAGCCGCAACCGCCTGGGCAATAGTATATGAAGTCCTGCTCAAATGTGTATTAGTTTGTTGTATGTCAGCATTGCATCATAGTATGAATGAATCATGGATATCAAATCAAACTTATTTATTAAGCGGTAATTAATAAATGGTGAGAAGCTTGAAATTCTCCCTTGTTGCGTATTATTTGTAAAACCTTGATTTAACACAAGCAGACTTATGGATGTTCAAAAAATTGAAAAGTCAATATTTCTCCTCTAATGCTAAAGGTAAAAATTGCAGAGCTCAAAATGACCAAATGCAAA
The DNA here is from genome assembly GCA_963585895.1 of Sepioteuthis lessoniana. Classification (NCBI taxonomy): domain Eukaryota; kingdom Metazoa; phylum Mollusca; class Cephalopoda; order Myopsida; family Loliginidae; genus Sepioteuthis; species Sepioteuthis lessoniana. The sequence goes on from OY757918.1 coordinate 109,763,271, forward strand.
CCAGAAACTTTATTCAAAGATAAAATGACCCAGTCGGCTGAGGCTGTAGAATACACTGACTGCATCTCTGCAGAGGGGTAAGACTCCCCTCAACATGTGTCCTGTATATGACACTAAACAATGTGATGGTGAGGCTCCAATAATGCTGGAGCTTTGGGGAATGCAAAGTACCTCTATATTGCCATCACTACCAGGTCCACTCTGGCCCAGAGTGGTTGCACCTGATAGGGTCCTATCTATGGGTTAAATAGAACTAAACACTGTACATATGCTAAACTGAATTGTTAGAAATAGTACTATTCTTACATTAAACTGTGTGTAAACAAAACTGTACTTATGCTAAACTGAATTGTTTGAAATAGAACTGTTTATATGTATAAAAATGGTTTTGGCATTAAATAGCCTACAATGGTAGATATGCCATAAAACCAAACCAAACCAAACCAAACTAACTCTTATATATTTAATATATATGTATAAAGAGGATTTGGCATTAAATAACCTACAATGGTTGATATGCCATAAAACCAAACCAACCCAAACTAATCAAAGATAAAATGAAAATAATAGAACTATGGAAAAGAATATCTCTCAAAAGAGACAGTGAAAATATATATTTTTCAATTTTGAAGATAAATTTTTTTTTTTGCTATCAGTTTCATTATTCTGTCTTGTCTAAAATTATTTATTTTGGGTTGTTGGAAAATCTATTCATCTATAGATAACCTCATGCACACATACACATTCACACACATACACACACACACACACACACACACACACACACACACACATATATATATATATACATGAAAAATCAACTGATTTCTATTCTAACATTTGCTTGAAAATCAGCTCAGGAGGCTATAATTTTCGTATTTGTATTTTTGCATTTATTGACCAATTGGCACTTACGAAATCATTTTAAAGTTTCTTTGAGATTTCACTAGTGACAATATTTTATTTTCCATGCAAAATTTGAAGGACCAAATCCTAGAATAATCCTATTTACCCAACCCCTCCGCTCGGGCAGGATATGACACAAGTTCAATTTTTAAACAGAGTTTAGCAGGTTTGAATTCAGAGTTTTCCTTCTCCTAGACTAGTTGCCTCACCAAGGCTGAAGAACCCAGTCTGCCCTCCTATTTACCAATAGCTGGAGGGAGAATAATTGGATTCATACCTTTCCCAAGGGTATTAGTGCTATGTGAAATGCAATAATTCTCATCCAGGATTTGAACTCGAGTCGCCGTGTCCATTTCCTACGACAATAACCATTACACTACGGGCACCTCCAAATCCTAGAATAATTCAGGAAATTTTTTCCCTCCTACTTTGAATAAAAATATTATTTTTAACCTATTAGAAACATTGATAAATCAACATTTTTATCAAATTTTGAACCGATTTTAATCTTATAAATAAGCAATGAAATAAATAAATCTTTAGTAAATTTATAGATTTTTTCAATAAATCTACTTAAAACTTTCAATCTTATATCTTCTTAGTAAATATTTTACATTTTGTTCCTTCTAGAATTCCTTTATTTTCAAAATTCTTTAATTATCTAATATTGAACAAAAGTATTTTGTCTATTTTAAAAATGCCCAAACTAAAATTATACTTTTTGCCTGCTGATTTTTTATAATTGCATCTGCTGCTTACGTATCAGCACTTAAATATACTTGCTTGCCTAGATAATAACATACTCACACAATGATCTTTTACACACACAATATATATTAATTTATTTTAGACAATGAAAACTGCTACATTACATGCATGAACTTCTTTTTTGTAATATGAATATTAGAGAATATTTATGCTCTAACAAGAAAAGACTTAGTAACTTTTGTTTTTTCAACAAGCTTTTCACTCAATGAAATAAAATTCATTAAATTTGTAGATTTGTGTTTTATTCAATCATTTTCATTCTAACTCTACTATATATATATTAATTAAATTACCATGACCAGAAAATCCAGCAAACACCCACATGCAACATACAGAACACTGAACAGCTCTTTCGACCTTATTGGGTCTCATCAGCAGTGCATACCATAATCTCTACCACTAGAGATCGAACCAGAAACCCCAGAATGCAGAAACCCAACTTCTACCAATGGGCCACCAATTCATGCCACGCATAAGCAATGCCAACTCAACTAGTCATGCACAACCGCATGGTCATATGTATCTTGAAAGTATGTTTTTACCTTACAGAGGACACGACCACCCTCGGGCTATATATATATATATATATCACAACCCGTATCACAACCAAAAGATGAGCATATTTAATTAGCGACATAACTTCAAGATATAGTTGCCAATATACCAGCCAGTATAAACATAATTTCACTGGCCTGGTTAATCTAAGTTGATGGAATGTGAGAGGGAGAGCACGCAAGAGTTGTTAAAAGTATTCTGGCTTTAGTTTCACTATCATCATCATCATCATCAATGCTGACACCATGGATTCCCCTGACTCTCTCTCAACATTCATCCCTATGGCAATTGCTCTTGGTTGATACTCACAGAGTTGGTGAATTTTAGTTTATGTTGGTTAGTCAATGCTGGTATGTCCATCTCTAGGAGTCCAAAGGAAAACATTGTTTATGAGTTCATCTGTACTTCTCTAACAGTGTTCGGCATATTTTGTTCACCTTGCTTGGATTGTTTGCAAGATGGGAGGTAAGTGGCCATTCAACTGCTGTTTTGTAGGCTGCTGCTTCCAGGTGTTGTTTAAAACAGTATGTAGAATTCTTGGGTAGTACCCATCTTGCTTTTCTCTAGATGGTTTGTAAGAGTCCATGTGGTATAGCCATACAGTAGTACTGACACAGCCACAGCTTGGAAGAATTTCACTTTTATTTTATCAGAGTGATCAGAATTCTATAAAATTGATAACCAGACAATAGTAGACTGTCCTTTACTTCCTGTATTGAGGAATTATTTCCTGACATTTGTCAAACATTATTTTTATAAAACAATATTTCGCTTTTGATATTTCTATGATTTTACTTGTAAAATCCTGAAAAATAAATTTATCCAGGTTAGCTTTGTTTAAGCTATGAGGATATAGAAACAATAAGAAAAACTGGGTAGGGTTGGGTATTGTCAAAGTGTAATTAGCATTGCCACTGAGAAAATTAAGAGGGGAACTAACTTGGATTTCTGAGTATCAGGAGACTTGTATTTTGGAGTAACTTTGCTTAAAGAAATGATAATTAAAATAAAAAGTTACCTGAGACTTGAATGATTTAGAGTCATTTTGACTTGGACATAATAGAGTAAATATTTTCACCTGGTTTTCTTTGTGAACATTTTTTAGAAAATGGTCAATAAATGACTTACCTGGAAAAGAAAAGAAAAAGAAAAATAGTTTAATTTAATGAATAATCATTCAGATAACAGAACTATACTTGCTTACAAAGAGGCGGTAACTGCCATAGGGTATAGAGTTATGATGAAGAGCAACAGAAGTACAAAGTGTGATCAGAAAGTATTTGAAGCTGGAGATGTATTTACCATGACAGAAGTGTAAGATGAATGAAACATTAATTTTCTTTAAAATAGTCTTTCTGGCATTTTGCAAACTTTTTTCTATTGGTGAAAAACACATCTGCAAAATCCACTTTTGTGAAGCTGTGATGGCTTTTGCTTTTGAATATTTTACACATCTTCAAATCATAATGTTGTGATGAATTTTCAGTCAAGTTGCTTAGGACTAGGTTTGATGAGTATGGAGAGAGCTGCACTTGCATAGTCCTGTTTTTCACAAAAAACTGTTGGTCAAAAAGCATTGAGAATTAGCACAAACACATCTTGACTTTATCTATATATCTAAACATTATCAGTCTATAATATTAATTCCTCAGCTGGGCACATGTCTTCATTCAAATTTTAAATTTCTAAATTAAAAATCAAAAGATTAAGTCTTAAGGCTTTTTGATCACACCTCATAATTAACTGTCCTACATCAAAGAAATTAGTGAAAGATGACAAGATTGATATCATAAGATTTCTAAAAGGTATCAAAGAACTGTTTCAAGGTATAGGGGTTTGCATGAAAATATTCTGCTGTGAAACCCTCAAAGAAAATAGTTTATACAGTAATGGATTGAGCATGTCATAATCCCTTCAATTAAACCCCGGTTTATTCTACATATATCACCAGTCAATATTGCAAGAAGCCCATTTTCTTTTTGAGTAATGAGTAAACTAATTCCATAATTGAAAATAATAAAAGATTTTACAAGTTTGGTTCTGACCAAAAAGTCTTTTTTCTCAGTGGACAGGTGATAATTTGATTATGTTATTTAAAGCTGACCATTATCACAGATGTTATCTTGATGGTAAAAACAAATAAGAATGTTTTGAATGTCAGCATTATACTGATGATGGCTTATTCCCATATGGGAAACCCTGCCAAATGCTAAGTGAAAATGTCTGAAAGAAAGGTCTTTGAGAATTGTAGCAATCAATGAAACATCCTCTTAATAATACATGAATATAGACAATCTTCTGTGGGAAGAATTATGAAGATGATTTCATTGAGGCTATGATATAAGCTTCCAATGATCTGGATAATGTCTGAGAAAATCTTAAGCTTCTTAGCAGAGCTCAGATGGAAGAGGTCTGTGCTTCATGGAACTGCTTTCACTACATTTTGAAATTTTCTATTTCTGGAATTTCTGCTGAAGATAGGCAACCAACAAAATGTATTATTAAAAACTTGAGATAAAGAGTCAAATATATTGAAATCTCATGAACGGTCTTTGAGCACAAGGAAAAGTAGATTCATGTTTTTCTCCACAAATTAGTGCAGAATTAATATAAATACATCATATACCAATACTGTCCTATTTCCTTGTTTTTTCAGATATTTACACACTGACATACTTCTCCACACAAACATATTGAAACATATGCTGACAGATATCAAAGTAATTATTTAGATATACTTCACTGGCCGTTGTAAGTATATTTTAATAAATATTATTGTCAGGAATGGGTATATTTAAATAGATTTAATTAACACACACATACACACTCTCACACACATATATTTTGATTATTTACTGTACAATATAAAGCGTTGGTAAAAGTGTAGCATCTGTTTCATTGGAATCGTAATTCTCTACAAAAGCAAATAAAGAAGCAGCTAAACTGAATGGCGTTGAGAATTCAAGGGTCTTTAGTATATAAACACACACACACACACACACACACACACAGAAATTTCAGTGGTCATATGAAAATCCTGGGTAGGAATCAAGCAGGTAAGGGTAGAAGGGGTGTGGCACTCCCGACAGAGCTTTATTACCATGCTAGAGTCCAAAATAATGACAGCCTTAAAAAGATAACTGAACTTTAGCTCAAAAATGTTGACATTAACAAGCATGCTCTTCTTTTGTTGTCATTATTATTATTACAATTGATTCCATCGCTAATATTTTGATTATTAACTGTACAATATAAAGTGTTGGCAAAAGCGTAGTATCTGTTTTATTGAAATCGTAATTATGAGCAAAAGTAATTAAAAAAGCCATTAACCTGAACGGTGTCAAGAATTCTGTTCAATTACTTGAGGGACTTTAGTACATAGAATGATTTTTTAAAATTTCAATTACCATTGTGAACATAAGCCAATGCGAGGATGATGATAAGAGCACGATGTACCCACCACCCCTTGCAGAAGTGTTACTGTTTCTACTTTATTTTAAACTCCACCACTCTCTAAGTTAATGATTTGTATTTGACTAAACCGAATGTTGACCACTCATATCTAGAATCGTCTATGAAAGCATATAACCATCTTTTGAATAAATTTAATGTTTCCATGTCAGATACCAAGGACAAGAAATAATCTGTAGAGCCTGAATTAGAAACAAAAAAGTAGACAGCTGGAGTTTAACTATGTTAAAACTTGAGGAATGTACAGGGGTTGGGGAGAGAAAAAATGAAAGGAAGGGGAAAAAGGAAAGGAAAAATGAACAAAGAAGAATTTTTTAAACCTACAAATTAATCCTCGAAAGCCATGGGAAGCAGCATGATGGATGTGAAGTACAGTGTTGGGTCAAAAGTGTACTTTACCTGATGCTGGGCGGACAAACCCCACAGGTCAATGGCCATGATCAAATAGTCCAGCCAAGAAAGTACTGTTACTCATCTTCAAGAATGGCATTTATTGATGTGGTAAAAATAAAGTCATTGAAAGATTACCGTGACTCTCACTCAAACCATATGTCCTAACTGCATCACCCTTCATGTTGGTAAGAAAGGGGTACGTATTGCTGAGGTTGGAGCTCTGACCACTGTGAACTCAAACACGAATAAAACTTACTTAAATGTAAAAGCATGATACATATATCAACATTTAACATTAGAACTTTAAGTAGAATAGGTCAACTACTGGAGCTGACAGCATCTGCAATAAAGCATAACATAGATATAGTATGCATACAGGAACACCAGTACCATCATAGTGAAGTAGATATAAAATAATGGCAATGGATGGATGTTTGCCTCAGCATCTATGTAGAGAAACTTTGTTAATGCCGTCGATGGAGGTGTAGAAATGCTTCTTAGTCCACACGCCCTAAGTTCACTTAACAGCATTGAGAAAATACAACCGAGAATGATGGTAGTTACATTTAATGGCAATTCCAGCACAACGATCCTCTCTTGCTACAGTCCTGACAATGCTCGCAATGAAAATGACCTCCATACCTTCTATAACGAGCTATCCACCCTTGTTCGTTGTATTCCTAAACACAACATTCTAATCATCGGAGGGGACATGAATACTCAAATAGGTAAAAACGAAAATTACGAATTCAGCTTACACGGCTCGTGGAATGGGAATAGGGAGCACTTAAAGTATTTCTCACAAGAAAATGGACCAACATGAATAAGAAATGGATTAATAGCACTTTAAATTTTGAGGGTGTGTTTTTCAACCAACATATTGTCACGGCAAAGATGTGTTTAAGTCTTTGCAGGAATGCAACACAAACAATCAAAACTGTACTCTGTGACTGGTCCCTGATTAACAATAGAGATATTAGCGATAAATATATGATAACATCATGAAAAAAATTTGGTGTACTTCAATAGATATCAGAAACACTTACTTTGAACGACGAATATGATAACTTCGTCACATGCAAGTGGCAGCAGAATGTATCCCAACCAAACTAAGAGCAAGCACAGAGTTCTTTGGGAGACAGCAAGAAAAAAATGTGATAATGTAAGAACGGCATTCCAATGTAATAATAGGAACCCAACTAATGCCAACACTCAGAAACTGAACTAACTAAAGCATATCAAAAATAACAAACAGAATACATTCAAGACCAAATCAATAAGATTAGAACATCGGTAGAAGATAAAAAATCTTGAATAATGTGGCAGACAGTAAATGAAGTGTGTAAAAGGAAAAGCACCTCCAGAGCTAAACTAAAAGCTACCAGCCAAGAAAAATGAATACACATGTGGAAAGAATATTTCAAGCATCTGCTTGGAAAATCCCCTAAAGTTACGGATAAACCTATTACAAAAATTGTAAATAATCAACCAGACATCAAACTAGGACAAGAGGAACTCAATATAGTACAATCAAAAATTAAAAACAGGGTAGCTGCTGGTCTTGATGAAATGCCGCCAGAAGTAGGAGAAACAAAGAAATGTGACGACGGACTACTCTGATACTGCAATGCCGTATATAACTAGAACACAATAGACAGATCGATAAAAGGTTGCATCCTTCCTTTTCCCAAGAAAGAAGACCTCAGGATGGACAAGAACAACTGAGGTTTAACTTTTACTGCCATAGTGGCTAAGATTTACAACGCTCTCCTACTCAACCCAATGGAACTAGAAATTGAGAGAATTCTTTGGAGAAATCAAAATGTTTTTCGGAGAAATCGATGTTGTACATCTCAAATTCTGACAATCCGTTGAATTTAAGGAGGAGTTTGTGCAAAACCCCAGAAGGCCACATTCTTATTTGATTCCATACACAGATGGAAGATGGAGCAAATGTTTCTAGCCTATAGTCTTCTCAACAAAACCGTTGAAGCCACACTCAACAAAAACACAAAAGTAAAAGTATGCTCACCAGACAGAGGCACAGACTTCTTTGACATTGTCACAGGAGTTCTGCAAAGGGATACATTAGCCCCATACCTGTTCATAATCTGCCTAGATTATGTACTTCGAATGTCAGTAGATTTAATGAAAGAAAATGGCCTCATACTGGAAAGGGCAAGAAACAGATGATACCCCACTCAAACTATCACGGACGCGGACTACGCTGATGACATTGCGCGTCTAGAAATTACCCTGCCTAAGCCAAATCCCTGCTGCATAGTCTAGAGAAGGCAGCAGATAGTGGCATAGGCCTCCATGTCAATGTGGGCAAAACAAAGTACATGTGCTTTAATCAAAATCAAAGAGGAGACATATCCACACTAAAAGGTGCTTCCCTGAAACTAGTGGACAAATTCATCTACCTTGGAAGCAACGTTTCATCTACAAAAATGAAATCAATACGCGATTAGCGAAGGCATGGTCAGCTATCAATAGGTTATCAGTTATATGGAAGCCAGACCTATTCGATGAAATAAAACACAATTTTTTCCAAGCAGTGGTCGTGTCTATACTACTATATGGAGGCACCTCATGGATGGTGACCAAGCATTTACAGAAAAAGCTTGATGACAATTGGTCAAGAATGCTATGAGCTATACTGAACAATTCCTGGATGCAACATCCTGCAAAAAAGCATCTGTATGGCCACCTACTTCTGATCTCTAAAACCATCTGAATCAGACGAACACTGTTGGAGGAGTAAGGACGAGCTCATGAGGGACATTCTCCTGTGGACCACATCACACAGACGTGAATGTGTGGACAACTAGCCAGAACTTATCTACAACAGCTTTGTGTGGACACAGGATGTAGTCTTGAGGACCTGCTGAATGTGATAGCTGATAGAAACGACTGGTGAGAGAGAGTCAGGGAAATCCGTGTGAGTAGCACAACATGATGATGATTTTATAAATATATATATATATATATATATATATATATATAATGCATTAATGTTTATGTTGTATTGAGAAAGAGGAGAGAGATACATACATTTAGATATAGATAAATACAAAGGACATTCATAAAGTAAGAAAAAAAATTTAATCCTCCAACATGTTTATTAGTATGAAAATAAAACATTACGCATATGTTACTAGCACTACTATGATACTTGTTAACATTATTGCTATTGATAGTGATGACTGCTCCGTTTCATGAACAAATTCATTGACAACCAACTTGGAAGATTTCACTAGCCATAACAGAAAACTTAGGACATCTTTAATGAAAGTATAAATGTATGCAATGTTGTCATAGTATCTTTTATTCAAGATAACAGATTGTTCGGATTTCAAGGCATGGCAGTGAAACTTAGCTTTCTAAAGTTGTTAGTTGATGAAAAAATTGGGATATGATCTGGTTGTATTTTAAAGCAACAGATTGAAGAACAATTTACTTGACATCACATTTTTCAAGAAGAGTGTTTATACACTCATACACAATGTAACTAGCATATCAATCTTGATGGCAATTACATGGAAAAGTAGTATAGTAGTGTTGTTAACATATGCTCAATATTTTATTTGTATAATGTTTGTATCTTATTGTACACAACTCATATATGTGCTTGCACTAATGTGAGTAAAAACCAGGATTTTGAAATGCCAATTAGTTTAGACAGAAAATCCTATTATATGCAAAGTTGGTAGAGTGCAATCATTCTAATGATATCATGTCACTATTATGATTTATTTGGTTTGTGTTTAAGTAAAGGAAGCTTATATATATATATATATATATATATATATATATATATATATATATATATACCTAATAAAAATTCTAGTTCTTTGGCAAAAACATCCTGGCCATTAGTATATTTATGTCTATGAAAACGATGATGAAATGAATAATTTTTTTAGATATTCAAATATAAAAATAATTACTATTTTTCTTAATTTTTTCTTTTTCTGATGACCAAATAATAAAACCAAATTAAGAGGAACTCATTCCAATTCTGTATTTACAAAAATACAAGAAATGCTTTTCAAACTTTAAAAAAGAAAAACTACAGTTGTCCATAATGAGAATTCAAAGCAGTAAATATATATATATATATATATATATATATATACGTGTGTGTGTGTGTGTGTGTGTGTGCAATGCCAATAGCACATACGAAAACAAATATATAAATTATTTGAATGTATATAACACAAAGTATACAGATATATTCAGTTTAATAACACACACACACACACACACACACACACACACACACACACACACACACACACACATATATATATATATATATATATATATGAATTGATTGATAGATAAGCATACAAATGCATGCTCCACAGATATCTTTGCATTTTTCTGTCTTTATACATTAATACCAATACACTTGAATTAGAAAAATTAAATATAAAATATACATCTGTAATTATGTCTTCATACTTAAATATTAAAACATCCATATTTCACACACACACACACACACACACGCACGCACAAACACACACACACATATGCATATATATATATATATATATATATATATATATACACACATGCATGCATATGCTAATACTCACACTTTTACAGTTTTGTATGTATGTATGTCTGTATATATATATGTATATATATTTATGTATATAAATATATTTACTTCTACATACATACATACATATATATATATATATATATGCCAAGTCAAAATAAAATGGTAAAGAAAATTCATTTAACTGGATTATTAGATTAACGAATGTTTTCCATTTCCTGTCTATAATTGAATCTTTTTTTGCTGAAATGGTTCCTAATATAAACAAAATTTCAATTTCAATTTCCGCCTGGATGTTCACAATGATATCTTTTTCTTTTTGGTTACCAACTGATATAAAAAGGTAGAATTTTTATTTCAACAAGAATGAAAAATATGTTTTCTCTTTGGGAATCTCTTTCCATGAATGAAAAATATTGTCCATTGAGGCAAAGAGTTACCAGCATAAAACATAAAATTAATGAAACAAATTCAAATTTTGTTTCAAGTAGCAGTTTCACTACTCACTAAATACCTGTGAGAAAGGCATGAATCCACCTCCCCTAATAAGCCTGATCAGGGATTACTCTCTCTGCTTCTGATAATCAATTGAATCTGTTGCATATGTTGTTGAAGAGATAGAAACTGTCAATGTTCATTACCTTGAGAAAAGAGATGCAGTATCGTGATATGGACCCAGATAATTCTTTAGATCCTGGAATAAGTTGATTTGATTTCCAAAGAAGTGGCATAATGCTAAACATCTCAGAAAATAGATGCTGCTTGTGTTTATGTCATTAAAAAGAAACTTGGAAATATTAGGAATTCATTGATTCTTGTGTTTTCTTTCTGTACTAGCATGTCATAATTGTTGACAGAAAAGTGGGGGTGTTTGTACATGTGAGGAATCCATTGCACATCCTTTGGGTACTATCAACCTAATTATGTAGACTGATTCTAACTGGGTACCCTAAAATTGAGGCATTGTGCTAAGGTTTTTGTTTTGATTTAGAGTCAACACCAAAAAAAGCAAGAGGCAGATGATATTCCACTGTAACTATTATGGATGCTGACTATGCAGATGATATAACGCATCTTGTTAACACACCAGCCCAAGCCAAATCCCTGCTGAATAGCTTAGAGCAGGTTGCCGGAGACATTGATCTCAACATGAAGGCAAACAAAATGGAGTACCTGTGTTTTAATTGAGAATGAGCCATCTCTCCTCTAAATGGTGGTCTCCTGAAATTAGCAGACAATTTCTGTACCTTGGCGGCAGTGTCTCATCAACTGAAAGTGATGTCACTATTCACTTAGCGAAAGTATGGAGTGCTATCAACTGGCTATTTATCAGAGGAAAGTCTGATCTATCTGATAGAATAAAATGGGTTTTCTTACAAATAGCAGTTATGTCAATACTACTCAATGGATGCACAACATGGACGCTGACAAAAAGGCTTGAGAAAAAGCTGAACAGGAACTGCACAAAAATGCAATGAATTATTTTTAACAAATATAGGCAGTAATACCCTACAAAACAACAGTTTACAACCACCTACCTCCCATTGCTAAAACATCCAAGTAAGATGAACAAAACATGTGGGACACGACTGGAGAAGCAAGGACAACCTCATAAGTGATGTCCTCCAATGGATGCCTACACATGGACGTGCCAGTGCTGGTTGAACCGCAAGAATATACCAATAACATCTCTGCACAGACAGGATGCAGTTTAAAGGACATGCTGGGAGTAATGGACGATTGCGATGGATGGACAGAGAGAGTCTGGGAAATCCATGCAAGCAGTGCAAGTTGATCATGATGAAATTAAGGTTAGTAAATGACCTTAGGTCTTATTACAGCAGTAACAACAAAACTTTATGACCATAATCGATTGAAAGAATTCTGATTCAAAAATTTATCAAAAATAATGTTTAGATAATTATTGGCAAAGATTTTTACATCAAAAGAAAGATATGCCATAACAACCATGAAGACAACTTAGTTTTTCCATTACTTTTTCTGAAATTTCAAAATATTTTCCAATCATTATCTGAGGAAACTCTTACATAAGTAAAAAATTAAATAAGTTCTCCACTTAATTTTGGTTTTCAAGAAATAATTCATGGATATATATATATATATATAGTATTTGTAAAAATGAATATGGTTAGATAATTTTTCTCAGATCATATCAGTCCTGTTATCTAAGTACTTGGGTAAGGATTGGGGCGTTGCTCCACAGCCATTCGCATATATTCAGAGTGTTATGTGTTTACATAAAAATGTTGCACTTGGACCTGCCCTTTCATGATCTTCACTTCTCGAAACCAAACCATGATGATATATACACACACACACAAACACACACACATACACACACACATATATATATATATATATATATATATATATAGAGAGAGAGAGAGAGAGAGAGACGGGAGAGAGGGAGATGTGTGCATGTGTAATAAAATATCTATTTATTATCCAGTTTGAATGATTCTCTTTGCATCTCTAAAACTGCAAACCTCATTTTCTGTACTGAAAAAAAACATTTTGAATTTTCTTACTTCTGAAGAACTATTTTGGATTTCCATACTTCTGGAGAATCTGGGTAATGATATAGTTTTTGTTTTCAGGTTCATAATAATGAATCAAGGTGCATCCCTATTTATAGGGAAATCATCTGTCTTGTAACAATATTTGTTGAAGTGCTCTTGACAAACTTTTTCCTTTTGTTCTTTTATGATCAGCAATAATTGTTGTAGAATTCATCTGGCACAAATTTGGTCTCTGAGACTCTTTCTTGACTAATGCCTAACTTCAAAAGAATGATTCCTTGCTTTTTGAATTCAATGATTTTCTTAGATGATGACATCTATTCTTCTTTGATTCTCCTCGTGCATCACTGAAAATATTCACCTTGACCTTTGTGCATCCACGGACACACATATCTTACTTCTGCTGACATTTTTCTCATCTTGAACCCAATGGAAGTTATTGCTATCCATTTCTTTTATCTGTGAATTTTGATTGGCAGGCAACACTGCAGGAGCAGCAGCAAATTTCTGTCACTGATTTAAATGTAATTTGGACATTGCGCTCATGATTAATGAATACTATTATACAATGACATCACACAATAACCTGAAAAAGAATATTTCAACAACCAAATACATGATTTAATGATGTTTCTTTTTATATCATTAATGATTCCACAAAGAAGGAAGTTTTAATTATCAGTCAACTACACTTTATAAGAGAAAGAGAGAGAGAGAGAGAGAGAGAGAGAGAGAGAGAGAGAGAGAAACACTATATTGATAGAGATAGAGAAAAATATATACATATTTATGGTATAAAGATAAAAGAACAGCAAATGATAAAAATGGCATGAAAAAAGTGCTATAATAGTAAAGCAGGTATAAACCAAAAAATATTCCATTTTTGGACACACAGTAAATTGGCTACTCAAGTTTTATGTGTTTTCCACAACCTTCAGAAACTCTGAAGGTTATTGAAGCATAAAAAACGTAAGTAACAGACTTATTGTGTCCATATTTCAAATATATATATATATATATATATATATATATATATATATATATATGAATGAAAAATAAAATTAGGAGGATTTTAAAAACACCAAATATGGGTGATTTCAAATGATATGAAAATAACATTTGCATATCATCAGATTTATTTCCAATTTTTCTCAGATATAAACATATATGTATATACATATATATCTGGGAAAAATGGAAATAAATTATATATATATATATATATATATATATGTTTGGATAGTATGGACATGAAGTCAATGGTTCTTGTTGACTAGCAGTTTTTCATTTATATAAGCATCAGCCGAAGTGATTCCCACATGGTGGGTGTACCTTTGTATAATCTATGATGGGAGGGTTTATTTAGTTTTTATGGAATTCTGGGAAGGCCTGTCTCCTTTATGTTACATTGATTTTTAGATGGCTTTACGGTATTAATTTTGTGATTTTTTAATTCATTTTCCCTTATCATGTTTAATCTATTATTTTCTAGTTTTCATTTATTATTTTACTCCTAGTTAGTTTTTCACAGCCTTAACAGGTTGTGTTTTATTGCAATTTGATTGATTCCAAGTCTCCTCAGGTTTCCAAGACTCTATTGTGTATTCTAGCTGATCTTAACAATGCTGTGGTCGAGATCGTCTCGATTCTTCCTCAGATTTCCAATTCTTCTAGTCTTTATTTAATACCTCTAGGGACTGAGTATTAATTCTGTTGTGGACTTTTGTCCTCATCTTGGTAGTTTTTTGTTGTTTTTCTCACTACGTTTCGGCCAAATTTCACCTCTGTCCGTCTTCAGGTGATTAACCGTGACCTCGGATAGGAATGCTGAGTCTTGTAACTGTATCCCCAGTAATTACTGCCTTCCATAGTTGTTATCTATCACACCACGTTTTTGACCAAGTAACCCTCTGGCTGGCTTGGGTAGGAAATTGAAACCGCTATCTTGTGACAATGCTCACTTGGAACTGTAGAGACTCAACGCCTCTATCTGCTGAGCCACTGGCCCCAGAGGTGAAATTTGGCTGAAACATAGTGAGAAAAACAGCAAAAAACTACCAAGATGAGGACAAAAGTCCGCAATAAAATTAATACTCAGATTAGGAATCTCAAAAAGGATTCCCAATAAAGACCTTTAGGGACAGTTCCAAATGTACCAACAACAATTGGTATTACAGTTACTCTTACGTTCCACAGTGTTTTTTAGTTCTCTGGCTGTGTCCAAATATTTTTCTATCTTTTTTGTTTTTTTTACTGTCACTCTGTGGTCTGCTAAAATGGTAAAATCCATTTGATGGTTTGCTTTTTTTTTTGTTTTTTAATTAACACAAGTTCTGGTTTACTGGTTGAGATTTGGCTTATCTATATAAAAAATCCTAGATAATCTTATGCGTCTCATTCTCTTGTAGGAATTCAAGTTTGTGCATATACCATTTGGTAATATGCATATACATATGCCATATGCCATTTAGTAGTTTGGTCAAATTATAATCTTTTGTACAATTTCCAGTGGATCGGGGGGAGTGTCCTTGTTGTGTAATGGTTAAAGTGATGGACTGCGGAATCGTAGTAAGCAAGTTCGTACTCCAGTCGCACTATTACATTCACTTTTGGGCAAATACCCTTGGGAAAGGTATGACCCCCTTCTCTTCCCAGCTATGGGTTAAATCGTACAACTATTGTTCTTCTATGAAAATGGCTTTAGCATTAAATAACATACAAAGGTTGATATGACATTAAACAAAGAAACCAAACCAAACCAAACCAAACCAACCAGTGGATCACCTTTCCCACCGAGTCATAACACATTTAGTAGTCCTTTGGTGCTGCTGTTGTTATTATTTTTATTCCTTGCAAGTTTTACATATGAGTGTTAGCTGATGGTCTTTCACAGGAGTCTGAGTGTCAGCAAGACACCTCAAGTCTCCAGGACTCTTCTCAGTATGCTGGCTTATCTTAGCAATGATGTAGTCCGGATGGTTTTGATTCATCTTCTGATTTGCAAATCACCATTACCTTCATGTTTCATAGCTTTTTTATTTCTCTTGTAAGGTCTAAGTACTTGTCTCTCTTTTTATCTTCGTTAGTTTCACTCTGTGGTCTAACAGGACAGCAATGTCCACTATTTAGTAAAATTCTCTTTTTTGCTATTATTGTTATCATTACTCGTCAATTTTTGTTTATTTATTTATTCATTTATTTTATTCTCTCATATTTTTCATTCATCTATTCCTTTTTATTAGTCTTTGGAGTCATTAGTTATCAGTTGTAGGAAATTGTTTTCATGCCCACATTTGGATCATATTGGTGAGAAACTGATAATCACCAAGCATCATTAATTTTGTGTCTATGCTATCCTAACTTATACACACACACTCACACACACACTCATATATATATATATATATATACTCTATCACAAAAATTGACCAATATTCATTTATAAAAAGAATTCAGCCAACTTCATAATCAAATATATATATATATATATATATATATCCTTGAGTTTTAAAAGTGCTTCCTTCTATATATCATAAATAGATATTTACTAAGCAGTTATCTTGAAGAAGAAAAAGAGACGGAGGGAGATTTATAAAGGAGTCACAGTAATAAGAGGAATAATATAAATTTTTAGAAATTTCTCTTTTTTATTTTTAACAAGTTTACCTTTAAGCCAGAAGGAACTAAAAATAGAATTTCTTTTCTCCTTCAGTCAATAGCAAAGATGATAACTTTATTTTTGAAAAGAAAAAATCTCCATGTTTCACATTTTTTTATGTCTGTAAGTTGGGAGAGGTGGAGTTGCAATTTTATGTGGTTATGATGAGGGTCGGAAGACAAGGGGAAGGATTTTGGTTTTGAGGAATATTATCAGGAAAGCTTGGCACTAAAAGTATTCTTGAAAAACATGCCTGCAGATAGTAAAGCAAATGAATCCATTTTTTTACAAACATTTTTTTTTAGTAATTTCGTATAAAAAAATATGATTATCCAAGTAAAAATGAAAAAATTTAGATACAACTTGTGTATTTTTTTTATTTTTAAAAGACTATAAAATGAATATAAATAAAATAGAAAGATCCAACCCTCACCTCTTCAGCCGTAGGTATAAAAGGTGGCTTCACCAAAGTAATGACTTTCAGGAAGAAATGTTTCAGATAGGAAGTTCAGAGTTAAGATGGTTGAGAGAGAGAGAGAGAGAGAGAGAGAGAGAGAGAGAGAGAGAGAGAGATAATAGGGAAAATAAGGAGTAAAGAAAGAGAAAGTGAGTAAAAGAACAAAAGAGAAAAATGTAAAAAAGAAAAAAGATATTGAAAGAGAAAGAAATAACTTTTACGAGAGAAAATAGAAAATAAAAAGTATTAGAAAAGTTACAAAGAATAAAAGTAAAACAAAAACATCAAAAGTATAAAAAAAAAGAGAAAGAAAGAAAGAAAGAAAGAAAATTATAAATTTTTTAAAGAAAAGAAATAAAGTATAGATATAACAGGAACTAAATGGGAAGTAATTAAACAAACAACATTTCAATGTAAAATAAAATAATTATTATGCATTTGCCTGCAAGGAAAAAAATGAATGACAATAAAAATAAAAGTAAAACCTATTTTAGTGGGATTTGAAAGAGAACTGTTGTCATGTGACACGAGAATTAGTGTCAATAAGAAATGAATTTACTCAGAACTTGTCATTCATAAAATAAGCCATACATACATACATAAATCCTGTTCACAAGATAATTTTAATACATAAAATATACAGGTGACTCTGAATAACTGGCTTTTATTAAATCAATATTTCATTGACAGACAAAAATGGTGACTGGTTTTGTTGCTATTTCAAATCTCTTTCACATTATCATCAAGATGAAACTGAAGCAATTGGCTTTATTGAACAATGTATAGCTTGATATTGATCTCTATGAAAAAAACCCTAGTAAAATCAAAATCCATATCAGATCCACAATATACGCAATTACAGGTGAATAGTTATTATATTAATTCTAAAGATTGTATTTATACTAATTTTGAAAAAGGTTCTATATCTTTAAGTGTTGTTCAGATGACTGACTTCATTCTTTTTGTTCTTATCATTTTTATATCGATGGTTCAGCTGATTCATTCTCAAGCCTTCGTCAGTAGTATAATTCCTATAAAAAGATTGGAACAGGTTCTCTTTCAATGTCCAATGCCAGACAAAAAGTATTGTCAGATACAGTGATCATGTTACTGTATGACACAGATAAATTTACATACACAATTTCCATCTATAATTAATCATGCATCTTCTTTCTGTTTTCATGAACAACAGTGATGCTCATTGTCTGTTGCTTGGAGCTTATCCTAAATTTGGCTGTGAGATCTGTTCTTCAAGATATTGTGTGCCATGGGATATTATTTATGCAAGCTTTAGCCATCCAATCCAATCATATAGCAAACATATGTTACAAAGTTCATTGTTTCTATCCTTCTCACAGAGTGGTACTTATGAATTGAGTTTTAGTGATAATAAGTCTGCCTGTCTCATTAACTACTGCTAATGTACTGAGTTCAATTCACTCAGTTTCAACATTATTGACTTGTATCAGGTAATGTGTACACATCTTACATTTCTTTTCTCACTAATGGTACTCTATATTTATTAGAGAAACATTTATATTTAACTTGTGAGTGTTAACCTTTTCCATATATGTGGGGCATTCAATAAGTTTACAGACTTTTTTGTATGGGCATTTAAAATTGTGGTAGCCTCTTGAAAATTCTGTATGTTATTGCTATACATCTTATGAGATGACTGACCAATTGTTATGATTTTAGGTTCAAATGAACAGCTACAGCAGGAATTGGAATACACCCTACTAAAGCCTGATTGTCACACCTGGTGAATTTCAAAAATGCAATCTGACACTTTAGAAGAACGACATGCAATGAAATTGTGTTTTACACTTGGAAAAAATTCCACAGAAACATATGGAATGCTTCAGACTGCTTTTAGAGCATGTTGCATGAATCGAGCATCAGTTTTTGAGTGGCATAAGAGATTCAAGTAAGGCAGGGAGTCTGTGAGGGATGATGAAAGGTGTGGGAGGAGTAAGGAAGTCAGAACACCAGAGTTGATTGGCCAAATAAAGAATTTCATGGATAAGGACCGCCGTGTGTCTATAGAGACAATAAGTGCACAGTTTGATGTCAGTGTGGGAACTGTACACATGATTATTCGCGAGGAACTGAAGATGCGGAAGATTTGCACGAAGTTATTGGTTAATAGTAGGGCAGACAGTACTGTTTAGCTTTGGTAATGCAACCAGTTCATGAAAAGGAAATACTCAGAAATTAAAATTTAAAGAATGTAGGCCACATCGGTGCACTATTCTTCTTTTATGAGCACAGTCCAAAAATTGTAACTAGTTTTTCATAGACCTTCACCAATATAAAAAAATTACTTGTCTAAGTAGTTTAATGGTTCACATCTAAACTTTTGGCCCTTCATAAGCTGAAATGCAGGAGATTCTCTAATATATATATATATATATATATATATATATATATATTATAAAGCATTTCATGACAGACATAAATTGTCTAGATTTACTTGTATTCTTTATAATTGAGAATATAGCAAAAGAGATAATTTCCTGTAAAGATATTGTAGCTGTGCAAAAATTTTTGAAAGTGTCAATGCCACTGCATCTTACAAATACCAAATGGTGACCTCCATTTAAAAACATTGAAACTTTGAATTTTCACTCATTGTTACCTAGGTTTGAGCAAGACTTTCAGCAAAAAATGCATTGCTTTTTATAATGATGGTATTCATAAGGTACCCCTTACCCTGAGAAAATCACAGATTTCAAGCCCAGAAGAAAGAAAACTGATTTTGGTTTATATCAAATTTTAGAATAGAAATAAAGTGAAAGTTCTCCCTGGATTGACAAGGAATAGATTTGAAACATATGAAAAATGAAATTCTTTAAAAATAAGATTCAATTTTCATATAGCTCTAGATTAAAAGTCCAATATAGCAATTACATCATTCTGTGTTGACTTCAAAAGAATGTTTCAGGGAATATTTTCTCTAGCCTTCCACAGGTTTATGTTCCATTTGATAATAATATGGTATCACCTAACACTCTTCTTACTAATTCGATTGGAAATATTTCTAAATCATCTTTTGACAAGACTCAGATAGAATATAGTAACATACACCTGACAAGACCCAAGAATATATTGGCCAATAAAAATGAAGATATCAATCAAAATAATTTGTGGAATAATGACAATATTTCCCTATAGAACATCAATTAACATAAATTGTACTGATAATATTGGATGAATAGTAAAATTATATTCATCATGGACCATTTTTGAGGTTTACTTGATAACATCTTAACTATTCAGTTCCCCACAAAAGAGGTAAAAACCATCTGGTTTATATTTAAGGAGTGTTTGATACAATATACGTCTTAGGATGACAAAAAACATGCTGGCAGAAACAGTGAAGTAAATACACCAAATAAGAGGATATTATCTTGAATGATTTAAGAATGAATTATTGGGTACATTGTATGATTAACTTGATGCAACATACACAAAGAGAAGCCTGCTTATCAATATGTTGTGGTAAAAAGAACAATGAAGATATTCCAATTCATGGAAGAATTATAATGTAGCATTTTAGTATTTACTAGAGAGAATGAAATGCCCATCAGTTAAAACACTGTGATAAAAACAAAAAAGATAAAGATACTAAGTAAAGTAAGTTGGCGACTGTAGTCGAGGGCAACCAGAAGGCTCCCTGTTCAATAGCTACTACACTGAGGTGTCAGAGAAGGCACTACTCCTTTCCCAGGATTGTTCCACTTTACCCTTGATACGTATCTGATATTGCTGAATGTTAAGCAAGGAGGCATCAAGTACCATTTTTAAAGTCTTTGGTATGACTTGACCTGAGATTGAACCCCGGTTTCCCAGACCATAGGCGAACACTCTACCCTCTAGGCCAATGAACCGGTTAAAGATACTAGTTAGCATAATTTTTCGAATAATGTATTGTCTAATTTAAAGAGATGAAATCTTATTATAATACGATGAATAATTCAGAGCAGTTTTATCGTTTGTCTTGTTTCAATCACATTTTGGTTGCCACACACTTTAGCCTTCTTTTGGTATCTACCATATTTGGTAATCTTTCAGAAATATGATCTATAATGGCTTGGTGTTCTGATTCAATCTCTTTCTCCAGTGAGTTGGAGTTTAATTCTTCATTATTCAATACAGATACTGAAATCTCAGTTACCACAAAACTAGATAAGCTTTGTTCCATTGATCTTCAGAAAGTTAAAAGAATATATCCCCAGAAATTCTGGGCAAAAATCATACCAAATGAAGATACTAGTCTGAATAATTTATAACATAATTTGGATAGTGTCGCATTCAGCAGCTTACAAAGCTATAAAAATGTTTTCTATTTCATTCTTTCGGAAGAAATGTGTTAGGGTTTAAATTAGACAGAACAAAAAGATTTTTGTAAAACTTTCCATAGACATTTGTTTATTTTACCTTTTAAGGGAAATGTATTTTGTTTAAATGTTGGAAAATTAATAGGAAAATTAAAAAAACAAAATTAGCATAAAAAAATGTTTGAAATAATGATTACTAGAAAAATGTTCATGTTTATTGTTTTATTGTTGTATAGGTTTTATAACTGTTTCCGGTTTATTAAAAAATCTTTTTTAATCATTGTTAGTCAATGGAGAAAAGGAAAGTTCACATCAAAATAGTTTTGTGGTTTTGCATTTGAGATTAAATCAATATGTATGACAAGATATAGATTACTGACAATATATCAAGTATCAAAAACTATGCACACGCACACGCACACAGACACATATACACACAGATATACTATTTATACATATATATATGTGTGTGTGTGTGTTTGTATATATATATATATATATGTTGAAAATATAGATTTGTAGTGAATCTGACAGTATAATAGAAATATGTGGAAAATTGGATAAATCAATAACTGAAACTAAAATTTGGATGTGTGATATTTTGTCTGGCTTTATTTCATCTCAAACTTCTTCAGAAAGAGCTTTTCTGCCATGAGTATACTCCCTCGACCATCTTATCATTTCTCCTCACATGCTTTTGAATAGAAAACTCAGAAAACAGTATCTGTCTGAAGAAGTTCAAGATGAAATAAAGCCAAATGAAATATCATACATCGAAATTTGAGTTGTGGTTTATTCAATTTTCCACATATTTCTATCATATATATATGGAAGAAAATAAGGAAATAAATCCAAAAGTTTTAAAAAAGTTGAAAAAAATAAAATAATCCAAAATTTGATCAGTTTATTTTGGAAGCCAATGTTGAATGATTTGGTTGTAATAACCTTCTTCAGGACTTTAAATTCATGAAAAATGTTAAAATAGCGATGGATGTTTAGTGAAATAATAGAAGAAAAGAAAGTGTGTTTAAAAAGAAAGATTCAATACAGCATATTGAGTGTTTCTATTTTTGACAATATTATTACCTTGTGTCACATGGACTGATGTTTGAAATTTGTTGGGTTTCTAAGGGATATAATGGAAGATGATAAAAACAATAATCAAAAAAAAAAATGGAGGAAAGGAAGAGAAAATGAATATAAATGTATTGTTCATAAGGATAAATTTAAATCTAATATATGGGGCTCAAGAAAGTATAAATATATAAGGGGAAAAAATTAATCAAAATTAGATAAGTAGTAGCTATTTAAAACTAATTTACCTGAGAAAGGGGACAGATTGAAAACCCCAGGATGAGTATTAATGGAGAATAAAAGTGAAATAGAACTGGCTTCAAAAACTTATCTTAATCTTTTATTTTGGATATGAGCTAACATTGTTGCTGCATTGAAATTAAAGTTATGGTTTGTGTTAGATATAAGTAGAAAGAGTTCATTATTAGAATTGTCTAATCTAATGTCATGTTTGTGCTCTTATAGACGTTTTTAAAGTTTCTGGCAGTCTTGCCAATATATTTCATTTTGCAGTTAGAATAGATACTAGTATTAGACTTAATATGTTAATGAGATTCCATGTTAAGTAAGTTATGAATCATTTTGGAAGATCAAGTAGCAGTTTTTATTGATGGTGGTTTGAAATTCTCTTTTATGAATTTTGAGGGCTTTAGATTTTGCAAATTGTATAAAAGGTTTAGGATAAAGAAGGCTTAGAAAAGAGTTTTCTATATAATTAGATTCATCATCTATATATTTAGGGGAGTAAATGCAGAGGGCCGTAAGGTAAAAAATTTCTTTTCTCCTGTTATTTCATTAAACATCCATCGCTATTTTAACATTTTTCATGAATTTAAAGTTCTGAAGAAGGTTATTACAACTGAAATGTTTAATGTTGCCTTTCATGATATATTCATCGCATCTTGGATTATTTTGTTTCTTCAACTTTTCTTTATATATATATATATATATATATATAAGCCTTTTTCACAAAACTTGTTTATTTATTCATTCAAATATATCATACTGAAATGAAATGATTAAGGTACAGTCAGGAATTTAAAACTGGTATCATTTAGAGCCAAATAAATGGGATGATAGACAAGTGCTATATCTCTGCAGGAATATGAACAGCTACAGAAGATTACAATTTCTACAATGTATTGCTTTTAAAAACTTTAGTTAATTGTAGATACAAAATTATAGAAATTAGTTTGATTAATTATTTCTTTGCAAGTAAATTTCTTTCTGATTGAACAGTTTATGATAAATTAAAACAACAAAAAGTAAGACTGAAAATTAAAAAAGAACCTCAAAATGTAAATTTTAAGAATCCCATTGATTTGTATTTTTTTTCAAATTAATCAGCTGTTTCAGTCTGATAATATCTTAAAGAATTTTTCTTAAATCATAAAATTTGAACATTTATAAAAGAAATTCAACAATAAATTTGATGCTGTCAGCTGAGTTATGATAGACTTTTATTAATAGAAAATGAATAAAATTCATCAAACAAGTATAAATTTTAAAATCAGTTCACAAATTTAAATTGTTACACACACACACACACAAACACACAAACAGATATAGATGTTAATACAAGTTAATTTTTATTCACTGACATACTCATATAGATTTAAACACATACACTTCTGTATTTGAAGTTCTACCTAAAAGTTCAATCATGGAATGGTTTTCTAACAAAAAGGAAAAATTGACAAAATCCTTATTTCTTGCTTGAGAGATTTCATGAAATATATTTTAAAAAATACTAACATTTCTATGTGAGTACCTCCATGATATGATTTCAAACTGTTCAGCATCTCTGTTAATACACTTCTGGAATGTTCCATGGGTGATTAAAAAAATAAACACTTCTATGAGATTAACTTAATCAAAAAAGCAGCACTAATTTCTAAGAATGTGTTGGTGATGACAGGGAACAGTAGAGACAATTTTAAATCATATCATACAGGTATTCCCTAATTTTGAATCAATCTCTATGTATCTATTCATTCAAGCATGCAAAAAATTCATATATATATATATATATATATATATATATATATATATATATATATATGAAATGTTTTATATGTCTACTTTATCATCCATATTGAGTTATCAGAAATATTTAGTGAGAAACAAGTTGCAACACATACATTCCCTTGAATATTCAATTCTAAATATGATTGTTGTTTTTTGTTTTTTTGGGGGGTTTTTTTGTTAAAAAAAATATGAAAAGAAAACATTTTCTCATCACTGAGAGGAAATAAGTGGAGCAGTTGCAATATTAGAATTCTTTTGATTTTTTTCTATTAATGAAATCTCTAAGAGTTTTCACTAACATGAGTCAAATGTTGACATATGTATCTCAGAAATTATCGTATGGTTCAGTTTATTATGTCTTATTTTTGTTAAGGTATGTATGACTTCAAAGAGGATGGTGGAAGCTAGTTGTTAGGATATTGCTTGTAAAAAAGGAACAGCAAAAGTTCAGATGGCATTCGATCTATGTATAATATTCTAATTTCCTTACATTTTTTGTAGCTCTGTAAATACACACACGCACACACACACACACACACACACACACATATATATATATATATATGTATATATATATATATATATATATATATATATATATATATATATATATATATATACCAATGTCATAATTTCCTTAGTCATTTATGTTTTATTCTCGATGATTAATAGTTAGTAATGTTGGTGACCTAAGTCGAGGGGGACCCAAAGGTTCCTTTTTCAATAGCTACTACACAAGGTGAAGGGGAGAGTGCTACTCTTCTCCCTGGATAGCATTACTTTACCCTTGATCCTTACCTTATAATGCTGAGTGTTAAGCAAAGCAGCATCAAGTATCATTTTTTAAGTCTTTGGTATGACTCGACCTAGAATTGAACCCAGGTCTTCTGGACCTTTGGTGAATACTCTACTCATAAGGCCAATAAATAATCATTATACTTAATTATTCGTAATTAGCATCTTATTTATTAATAATGTCTCTACAGTATTAGGGTCGAGTTAGATTTGCTTTAAAACAGCCCATATTATTAATGAATTTAAAAATCCTCTATTTGTGTGATATATCATTAAGAAACAAAGGTTTACATAGTATATGAAATGGACTATTTTCTTACTGGTTAAAAAAATGGTTTTAATAGATAATTACATAATATTATGGACTTTTAATATTATTGTTTGATCCTCAAACATATTGAAAAAATATCTAATAAATAATTTCACAAACAAATCAATTAGAATAAAATGGAAATAACTGTAATTTTTGTATATACATTCTTATTTAGTTTTGTTAGTATTTCTAATCTGATATAAAATTTCATTACATTAAAACTTACATATTTGTGCCAATGGGAGACATTTCTTTTACAAATACATGCAAAGTACAAAAGACAAATCAATACATTGATAGTTTAATTGTAAATATTTGATATGATTTACTGGAATTTAAGTTTATACTGATCACAAGTTAAAAAAAAACAAAACATTTATAAAACTAGAAATTGAATATGAAATCAAATTTACTCTTTATCAAAATGAAGAGCAATTTTTATGCCCAATCCTATACTTGAGACACTACTGCAAACATACATACAAATATGTATACTTAACCATTCATATATATAAGAAACTGTTACCTCACTTCCTCATGTTCCCATGGCATAATGGCTAATCTGCCAGACTGTAGCCTTGAAGTAAGCAAGTCATGGTATTATGTTTACTTACAATTGTTTGATGAAACACGTGAGTTTCTGTTAGGTTTTTCTTGCTCTACATGCAAATATTTGAGCACTTGTTTGATTTGCGATTATGATTCAATTATGCACCTCTACAAACATACATATATATATATACGTATACACACACACACACACACACACACACACACACACACACACACACACACACACACACGTTAATATGTATAAGCAAATATAAGTGTTTATGTATGTGTGTGTGTTTGTATGTGTGTGTATGCAAACAAGTAAAGACTAACAAGGTATTGGTTAGTTGTGGCATAAAACCAAAAGTATGGAACAACAAATGAGAATTAAATTCACTATAATTGCTTGTTAGTGTGGCTCATTAACTATTAATCAATTCTAAGATGTTGTAAAATGCGAAACCTCGTTTAGATTCAGCACAAACCAGTAAGTACAGTGCACTTTGTGAGGATTGAATGGATTGTCTATGTTTGTCAATATATCTGCGGTCATTTGTCTTGTGTAGAAGATACACAGTTTAGCTGCCAGGATGGGAGTTGGTATGAGATCAATGCCAACTGGGTCATTTGGTTAAGGGGGTCTGATGTTGCAAGACCCGAAACCCCCCATGAACCCAAAGGAAACATCACTGATGACCCATCCCGATGCATCAAATGAACATGTATGATATAAGTAAGATGCACACAAATATATATATATATATATATATATATATATATATATATATATATATATATATATATATGGGATTTTTCACACACACACACACACACACACACACACATTTTTTTTCATAATAAAAACCAAATCAAACAAGAAGAATTCTTCCTGTTTTGTTTGATCTGAAGAAGCCCTGTTAATTTTTTAGAGCATTGATTAATATCAATGCTTTTTAACTGGATGGAAATAAATTTATTATCTTAATGTGACCAATTGTTGGTCTTTATTTTGAAAAAAATAATTTGCTCTGTGTATTTTATTTACTTTGAGCTTTTGACCGAGATTACTTAAATTTAATATTCTATATTTGAATATTTAAATTGTCCTGCTTGGAATTGTTCCCAACTCCAGATTTACTGGATTAAATACTGTTTTATATATATATATATATATATATATATATATATATATATATATATATATATTAATAAATAAAGTACAAATAAAATTTTGTCTTTTTTTCTTTTAAAATGCATTAAAAAATGATTGAAGTTATTATTCAAGGTTAAATTTTTGTTCTATTTGATTGATAGTAACATTATAATGATCATATATGATCAATCTTTAATTTGTATTAAAGATTTCAATTCAATTTGGATGACCATACCCAACTGAAGGCGTTGTAAATTAAAAAGTGTTATAAAAAATTTCAAATATCTAAAAAAATTTTTTGAATGAAATCAGTGACAAGAAACAATAATAAATCATTTTATATGAAAATATCACCTACAAATTGATGATTATATGCAGATATTCTGTCCGTAACTTTAAATCACAGTTATTCAGGTACACTTTAGTTTGGCACGAATAATAGTAAATTACAGATGGTTAGACCTGCTATCCCTTAAAATCTCAACTTTTTAAGTATAGAAAATTGTATCAGCAACAGTTTAGTTTTCATAATTAATCATAAAAAAGAAAATAAGCATGTTCACTTGGTTTTTGAATGAAAAATTAAGAAAACCCAATGAAATAATTATTCTTAATTCATTATGAATTTATCATTAAAGTAGAGAAATGATAATTCTTCTAAGTGTCTTTTTTAATATTGAATATTTTTTATCTGGTAATAACCAACAAATCTTTCATTGCCCCTAAAACATTAATTTTTACCTCTTTTTAAATTTCCTATTTTTATAACGATTTCTTTTTTTTTTTTACATTTTTCTCGAATATGCAACCCAAACGGACAAAACTGGAAATTGCTTTATGATTATTTTGGAATGTTTCTGTCCAACATTTTTTATAAGTTAAAAAAAATTTTAAATATTTAAAAACCAGTTCTTAGTTTCTTGCTTTAAAATTTATATTTTTGATAAGTAAAAATATTCTCGATTCAATAACATAATTAGATTTAGCCTGTGACTGGAGAAAAGTACCATATTTGACACCATATAAGGTGCACTTTTTTTTGCTCGAATAAGTTTTGAAATTCCCTGCATCTTATATGCCATATGTAGATTTAAGATTTGCAATAGTCAGCTGAAATTAGCTACATGGCAACCCCCATTAGCTTAGAATTTAGAGTAACTTTCATATACCTCTAATCATTATTTTAAAAGCTATTATATAGATTAAAAGTGTTATCATTGATTATATTTATCATATCAATTTCATCATGTTTAATATTGGTACTTCGTTTTTTCTTGATTTGCCCTGTTGAAATTGGGGTGTGTCTTATACATCCATGTGTCTTATATGGGGTCAAATACGGTAAGTCAAAATCTCATGCAAACGTTTTTTAGCTGAACAAATATCAATACAGAATTATTTTTCTAAAGGAAAAATGATATTATCTATTAAATCATAGAATTAAAATCTCTCAAAGTATCTTTAAAAAATTTAATATTCACGTTTGGAGTACAGTTTTCATCTAATTGTTTGCCATTTAAAATTTTTTCTGTATTTCATACATGCTTTCAGACTTTTGTGTTTTATGCCATATGATATAAGTTGGCAACCTTAGTCAAGGGTAACCCGATGGTTCTCTTTTCAATTGCTACAACACCGAGATGTAGGGAAGGGCGCTACTTCTTTCCTTGGATTGCTCCACTTTACCCTTGATCCGTACCTTATAATGCTGAGTGTTAATTACTCAAACTGGGATTGAACCCCTGTCTTCCAGACCTTTGGCGAACACTCTACTCATTAGGCTAA
This sequence comes from Sepioteuthis lessoniana, assembly GCA_963585895.1. Lineage (NCBI taxonomy): Eukaryota > Metazoa > Mollusca > Cephalopoda > Myopsida > Loliginidae > Sepioteuthis > Sepioteuthis lessoniana. The sequence continues at coordinate 109,792,632 of OY757918.1, forward strand.
ATGATATACACCTTCCAATTAAATAACACCACACACACATGGGGAAGCTAAAGTTGGGTGACCTGGAAAAAAAATCTGCCAAGTTCTGAGATAAAAATAACTGATGAATTATAAAATCCATTCATTAATAAAGGAACAGTGAAAATTTCATTAAAATTGTATATTTCCCAGATTTTAGGGATAGGGATTTTTTGGAGAATGAAAGGTCTAGAACATTCATATTGCTATAAACTATTATATATCTATACTCAACATAGTGAGTTAATTGTTTTGACAGATTCCCAAAAGCTTTGTAAGTTTTCAATCAGTCACCTACTCCTTAGTTGGCCTATGTGATGCTTGAAATAGTTGCTTATCTACTTATCATTGATGTACAAACCCTGGTAAAATGTGAAATTTTCAGTTCTACTTTCCAAAGGATGAAAGTAACAGAAAGTTTTGGCAAAAGAAGTTTCTGATGTATCTTTGGTTACCCTTAGGTTTTAGTTTTTGTTTCTGAATGCACAATTTTTAAGCAATGGAAAGTGATTTGTATTCCATCAGATTCTTTGGTTGAAATATTCTGTAATTTGATTAAATGGTCAAAGAATAGATTGGTTCCAATCATATTTTGGTATTATTTATCTTCTTTCTTTCTTTCTTTCTTTCTTTCTTTCTTTCTTTCTTTCTTTCTACATTATTTAGCTTTTCCTCTTTGCTTGCTATTTAAGACTCTTTCTTTTCTTTTTTCTTTTTTCTTTTTTGCATTCTTTCTCATTTTCTTTTTATAATATTGAGCTCTCTTTCTTTATATGTTATTTATCTTCCTTCTTTTCTTGTTTCATTGTTTTTCTCTCTCATACTTTTTTATGGTGTGTTTTATTGTTTTTATTTGCACTTGTTAAGAATCATGATTTCTAGGATTAAACAAACAACAAAAAAAAAAACATCAAAGAATTAAAAAAAGAACAACCATCAAAGAATTAAAAAAAAAATCTGACAATATTTTACTCACTTAATTAGAAATTAAAACATTTAATTAGCTAATTAATTAAAATCAACTAAAATCCTCTTCTGATCATACCTCATCTTTTTTTTTGTGAAAAGATTATTTTCTTGCTTGTTATAGCATTAACGACCAATGCAATTAAACCAATCAAATATCATGTAATGTAATCAATCCAGCCAAACCAATCCTTGACAAAGCTTAGAGTTAAAACTCTTCTACTCAAGACCAGTCAATGGTGGAGGGTGGAGATAGAAATACTTGATGTTTTTCTATAAAATTAGTTTCTTATTGAAAAAGAAATTACTTTTTTCTTTTTATTTAAATGTGGGAGGGGACAAACTTTGTAATTTTTGCTAATTGGACGAACCTTTCCATAATTTACAATTTGAAATCTATGAAACTTTTCTTTTAAAAGAAATAGGGAAAATAGTTATTGATATTTGATACAATGTTTTATTGATTACTCTGACTTGGAAACATTCTTTAAAATGATTTTTGAAGGAATTGTCTTTCTAAAACTACAGATTAGTAATTATGTAATAAGTAATTAGGATAACATTAAAAAAGTACAGATACAAGAGTTAAGGTCTTTAGATTAATTATGTATATTTCTAACTAGCATAATAACCTGATGTTGACCAGTATAGAAATAAGATACTAAAATATATTTTGTTAAACAAAAATTGATTACATTTGTTTTTGGTACATATGATACCTGTCATATTAATTTCACTCCACTAGAGAACCAGTGTTTCTGTGATGTGGAGAGAGGAGGCAGATAGCAATTTGATTTGCTTTCTGCAAGTGAAATTGCTATATTACTTGAAGGATGAAAAAGGATATAGTAGAAAGTATTAATGCATTTTTATTTGTTTTTTTTCCCCCAATAAAACTATTCCCTGTTTGAATCACACTTACCCTAAAATATGGATGGCTGTGAACATTGGAAGAGATAAGGAAGAGAATAAGAAGATACAGGGAAAGAGTGTAAGTAGGACTGAAATTGTCAATTTGATTAGCATTCTGATTATTTTACTCCTTGCAAGTTTTCCCCATCAGCATCAGCTGATGGTCTTTCACTGGAGTCTAAGTAACAGTGAGTCTCCTTAGGTCTCTAGGACTCTTCTCAGTATTCTTACCAATCCTAACAATGCTGTAGTTTGGATGATCTCATTTTCCCCTCTGATTTCTAACTCTTCTAGAACGTAACTAAGACTTTTTGAACCCTTCCAAGAGCACTAATTTATTATTCACTCACTGAGAGTTTTTTGCATCAGTTTTAGCTGATGGTCTTTCACTGGAACCTGAATGACAGCAAGTCTTCTCAAGTCTCCAGGACTCTTCTAAGTATCTAGTTGATCTTCCTAATGTTGTGGTCTGCATGGTTTCATTTCTTCCTCTGATTTCCACTTCCTCCACTTTCTTTTCCAGGTCTTTGGGGACCATACCTAGGGCTCCAACTACAATTGATATCTCTGTTCCCTTAATGATCCGCATCTTTTTCAGCTCTCTGGCAAGATGTAAGTATTTTATTATCTTTTCACTTTCTTTCATTTTCATTCAGTAATTTACTTGAGCAGTTGTTGTAGCTGTTGTTGTTGCTATTGTGAGTTTTTCACATTGGTTTTAGTTGGTAATCTTTCCCTGAAGTCAGAGTGACAGCAAGTCTCCACAGGTTTGCGGGACTTTTCTGAGTATTCTAGTTGATCTTAACAATGCTGTAGACTGGATGGTTTTGATTCTTCCTCTAATTTTCCGTTCTTCCAGTCATTTTTCGAAGCCTTTGCAAACTGTCCCAAATCCACTAAATACAACTGGTATCACCATCAACCTCATGTTTCACAACTTTTTAGTTCTCAGGCAAGGTCCTAGTAGTTGTTCATCTTTTCACTTTCTTTGAGTTTCACTCTGTGGTCAGACAAGATGGCAAAATCCACATGTGACAAGTTCTTTTTGTCTTGTTAATCAACTCTAGGTCTGGTCTTCTGGTTGAGATTATGTTAGCTATTTGTATTTCAAAATCCCAGAGAATCTTATACCTCTCATTCTTTAGGACAAATTCTGGTTTGTGCTTATATTATTTTGTGGTAAAGTTAAATTTTGATTTCTTTCACAATTCCCAGTGAATCACCTTTCCCACTCAGTCATACTTAGTCTTGTATTCCTTTTGTGTTAGTTTGCTGCATTCTCTTATGTGATTAAACATTTCATTTCTTTCTCTGCATAACCTACACTTGCTCTTCTCTTTTATGCTGTTATTATTTTTAATTATTTATTATTATTATTATTATTATTATTATTATTATTATTATTATTATTATTAGTAGTAGTAGTAGTAGTAGTAGTAGTAATAGTTGTTGTAGTATAAGTATTATTTCATACTTACAGTTTTTCTTATTCTGGAAGTAAAATCCAAATGTATAGCAAATCGTAAATAAAGTCTCACTTACCTGTAAAAGAAAAAAAAAGAAATCATTGATTAGATACATGAATCAATTGCTCAAATCAAACTCTTCCATTATTTTAATTATGTTAACAATAAAAAAAAAACACACACACAATGAATAGGGCCAGAAAGATTGCTTTTTTTTTTACCAACACCAAGGTCAAAGTTCCAGATCAGAGGAAATAGAATGATTGTAATCGTTGATTTTCAGAGTAAACAAGTAATTTTAATATAACTATATTTTGATTTCAGTTTTTTTCCTGAACTATATAAAGTAAGAGCCATCATGAGTTAGGATAAAAAGATAGTTGAAAAGAGAGAGAGAGACAGACAGACAGACAGACAGATGGAGAAGAAGGAGAGAGACAGAGAGAGGAGCAATTGAGAGGTTAAAACAGAAAGTAATTATAAACTGTATTGTTAGAGAAAAAAATGAAATATAGATAAAGAAAGTGGAGAAGAAAGAGAGACAGAAAGAGAAAGAAAAAAGGTTTGAGTTGCATTGGGTTTGTTTTATGTCATGTCAGACCATGTTGGGTTTAATTCTGAAGTCAATTTTTTTTCCAAATAGTCATATAGTAATAGTCAAGTAATTATTCCTATTTTATGATAATAATTATGTCGAACTGTTTTGACATTTAATTGAGTGTAAACAAAAAACTATACTTATTCTAAACTGAATGGTTTGAAATAGAACTGTTTATATGTAGAAAAATGGATTTGGCAATAGTTGATATACCATATCAATAGTTGATATACCATAAAACCAAACCAAACCAAACCAATTATTTAGTTTGAAGTATTCCTCTCTAATACTAATAATGTTCACAGACATATGGCTTAAATCATTATGATTTAATAGAAGTAAATTCTAGAAAGATCTATTCGACCCATTCGAGTAACAGTAATAGATACTACCACTCCAGGTCAGAGTGGATCTGGAAATAATGGTAACAAAGAGGTATTTGACACTTCTTAGAGTTCCAAAACTGGAGTCTCACCACCAGATACAGTTTAGTGTCCCACTCAGGATATTAATTTTGAGGGTGCACACTTACTCGGCTGCAAGGAATGGCTGACTTGACACAAAAGAAAAAAGAGAAGGACAGAAACATGAAGAGAGTAAAAAAAGAAGAGGCAAGGAAAAAAGAAAGGAAAAGGAGAAAAGTGGAAGGGAAGATAAGGAGAAAGGAAAAGTGAAGAAAAACACTGAGAGAGAAAGAAAGCAAAAATGCAAGATAAATCAAAGAAGAGAAAATATATAGACAAGAAATAGAAAGAAAGAAAAATATAAAAAAGAAAAAAGAAGTGAAAATATTCAAGAGAAGGCAGAATGTTATGAGAAAAATATAAAAGAATTAGAGACAAAAGGAAAGAAAATAGCAAAAAAAAATGTGAAAAAGAATTAAAGAAAATTCAAGTGAAAAAAAGAGAGCAAGATAGAAAGAAAAGAAGAAAGAAAAAGTGAGAAGTTGTTAAAGAAAATACTATAAAGAATGTAAAGAAAAGAGGAAGAGAAAATACAAGATAGAAGAAGTAGTTGAAGAGAAAAATATTACAGAGAGAGAGGGAGAGAAAGAGAGAGAGGGAGAGGGAGAGAGAGAGAGAGTGTATGTGTGTGTTGATTTCAAGCTTCCTTCTCAGGAATTTTTTTTCACAGTTGATTGTGTAAGAAATAACTGAATGATATAAACCCATTTCTCTTTCCCCACTCCACACACATACATGCATCTTCTGTGGCTCACTGGTTACTAAGCAACCATTGCAATGTCTGTCTTGGTTACTGTTGAATAGCCTCAGCTCAGTTCTTACAACATTCAGCCGCACAGTGATGCATAGACCAGATAGACTAAGTCCTGGACGGTGTAATAAGACATTTGTGCAAAGATATTACTATTTTGAAAAACACAATAATTTTCATTAGAATTCTGCTGCTTTAGAAAACAGAATCTGATCCAATTTGAAGTGAGCGGTATCAGGAAAATTCTCGAAGCACCAATAAGCAATTTACTGTAATTGGCTGAGGAGAAAATTTTGGTGTCAGGGAAAAAATGTTTTTAAGTCAGAAATTTTATTTGTAGTCTTAACTGCTATATTTACTCATGTTGAATTTAGCAGATGTTAATGAAGATTTAAGACATGCATATAAAATGCATCTAAATTTAATTATTGATTTTAATGAATATTTTCTTTCATCTTAATATTTATTTCTTATTTTTTAATCCCTTTTCACTCAGGTCATCAATCTATGACAACAAGAAAACAGTGTGGACTGGAAATAATAAAAGATAAGCTCGGAGTGATATTTCAACTCATGTTCATTTTGACACAAAGGAACCTGGTTAGACGTATATCAGTTGCTAAAACTAACCAAACTATAAAGAGCAATTGTGAATACATGAGAGAAGAAGATGTCATTGATATAGTGAATTTGAGATATGAAAGCTTTCCTTATTGCTACAATGTCATTATCTAGACATCAAAACAGCTGTCTACACATCTAGATATCAGCAATTTTATCATATTAGTTACTCAACAGTGTATATGTCTTAATGTAAATTTTAAATTTTGAAATTTAAAACTTCAATCTAGATACTTTTTGATCTCAATTAAAATACATATAGTTTGGTGACTTTTAGTTTCTCACCCATGGAATCATTTCGGTTGAATGATTGAATAGGCAATAAACTGATTGTCAATGATCACAATGTAAAATAATTACAGATTTTAGTTCATTATTTTTGTAATATATTGCTTTCTGGCTAAACTTGAAGTTCAAAGTCATGGGTTTTTCGATTTGTAAAGATTAAGGCAAATAAACTTTGTTTTGTGTCAATGTATCACGAAATGTTTCAAGAATGATGTGTGATACAAGCATTAGTTAATGAATAATTTGAAGGACGTATATAAGAAAGGGATTTGAGGCAGTGCGAGCAGTCAGAGAAAGAGGAGCAGAAGAAGTAAAGAGGCGACAGAGAAGAGATGATGCTTTGAAGTAGGTGGTGGCCGGGTCAATGAAGAAGAAATGACAAAGTCTGTGGCTGTCCCTTTTTGGCTAGTATAGTTTATAGTCTTTGTCTATCAAATCAGTTGATGCATTTCCTACACTCTATCTCTCTCTTTTTGCTGACTTCTCGGAAAAGGCAATCGCAATAAACTTTTGTATCAAGCAAGCCAACAGACAGTGTTTTGAGTTTGTCACTTCTTATCAAGATGAGGTTACCACAGGGTCCAACTGAAACATAAGGGGTAGAGCTACAACCATATTATATTTGGGGTAGTGGTATTACAACAATTCTCAACTACCCTAATTTTTTGACTCGACCTGAGATTGAACCCTGGTATCCCATGCCATTTGTGAACACTCTACCCACTAAGCTAATATATATGGGTGTGTGTATGTGTGTGTTTAAATGTGTGTAAAATAAATAAGGATTTTAGTTAATTATTTTAGTAATGAATTGTTTTCTAGCTAAACTTGAAGTTTGAAGTTGCAGGGTTTCATTTGGCAAATGTCAAAACCCTTTTTGTATAAATGTGTCAACTTGTGTCTTAAGAAGCTGGACATGTTTGTTTTAGAATCAGCTGTAAGCAAAATATATCAAGATAAGTAATTTGGTAGATGTCAGCCACTATTCAGCAATGATGAGTCTCAAAAGGTTTTAAGTATTACTAATGATTAAAGCATTAGTTAAGGAATAATTAGAAGAACCTATATAAGAAAAAGATTCAAAGATGCGGTTTCAGTCAAAACAGTCAGAGCAGAAAGTGAAACAAGATTGGACCCTGAGCTGTCATGCATGCAAAACTACAGCTTAATTGGCTGGGTTAGCAAAGAAAAGACTAAGTCCCTGTTTATATTTTCCATCATCTGCTGTTTTTTCTCTTTGTCTTTCAAATCAGTTAACACATATTTCCCACTCTGTCTTTCTCTTCCAGCAACTAACCAACATATTTCATGTTGTAGTTAGCATTAAACTTATATTCTAGTTGGTGCTTTCACATTACATCTATGTGTATCTATATCTCATTGCTTCTGTCTTAATCTCTCCCTCTCATACATATATATATATATATATATATATATATATATATATATAGGGTGTAACAAAATAGATTCAACCCATTAATATAATAATGATATTTTACTGAGACAAGTGCTATAGAACACATCCTGTAAAAAATACATCTTTTGAGTAAGAAACATTAAACCAACGTTTTTTAATTGTTATTTTATCAGCTTTCAGGACATGCAATCTTTTTTGAGTTTGTTGTCTCAATAATAAATCATTATCAAATTAATGGGTTGCGTCTTTTTAGAGACAGTTTTCAATGATTTTGACTTTAAACAAGTAGTGTCCCAAAATATTTTTCCTTTCCTGTCCAAGGCATTGTGATCAAGAATTAATATTTGTTATTGTATACAATTTTCAAATCTGAAACAAAAAAGAACACACCATTATCATTAGTAGAGTTATAAACAATCACATGGGTCCCATGTATATTGAGACACCATCTGTGTGTGTTTGTATGTGTGTGTGTATGTGTATCAATAATCCTGCAGCCCAATGACAAAGAAGTATATCTATTTTACAAAATGAATATTTATTTTTCAACATAATCTTCTTTCTTATCAATACCCTTAATTCGGTGGTGAATTGAAATATATGCTAAACACGACTCAGTGAAGATTTTTAAATCAAAATTCAAGTGAAAGATATAGGCACTGCAAAGTTAGAGAAGCCCTCATATATATATATATATATATATATACACGCACAAACACAGATATATATGTATATATACATATATATATATATATATATATATATATTACTGAAATAAATCTGATTCATACATCGAGCAGAAAATAATTATAAATATAAAATAATAGCATTTTAAAAAATACCACAAACATTGAATATACATATTTTTTATTTTAATTTTGCAATTTATCAATTGAATGATATTTTCTTGGCAATTAGTGAAAATTGTTTGGCTTCTACTAAGGAAGCAGTAATTATTCTTGAAAATATTTCTGCAAGGATTAAATCTGAATAGAGGGTATAAAAACATTCACTGTAATTAGTGAAAACAAAACAGTGAAACAATAAGATAAAAGAAACAATTGCTAAACCACAAACTTTCTTTTCTAAATTCTTCCTCAGGTCATTTACTTTGACAGAACTGAGTATGAAATTGTAAAAATTAATTGTAGGTAATTATTGTTTATAACAATAATAATAAATGAGAGTTAATTATAAAGTAAAAGAGATTGTCCAAAGATCTTGAAGATTGGCAAAGTATTTTGTTGGGTCTTATGATTGAGAAAATTTTGGACAATTTGGTTTGTTCCTACATCTTGGCAATTATTAGGGACTTTGCTTTCCTTATCCAAGAGATTGTGATGATAACTTGACCTTTGGATTGGTTTAAAGATCTAGCATGATAATCTCCACATTTTGTTCTTTTGATTACTGATATTATTTCTTTGCAATTGTAACATATTTCTTTAGTTTTGAATCATATCACAAAAATAAAGAACGAAGGAAAGAAAAAAAAACAGAAAGAAAACTAAAGATCCAGATAAAACTTATACAATTAAAGTTTATTTATTCATATAAAAAACTGATTTTTTTCTTCAACTCAAAAAAGTTTATATATATATATATATATATATATATATATATATATATATATATATATATATATTCAAGCAAGTTTTATTAAAGACGATGGAACACTGTTTATCATCATAAATTTAATTTTTTCAAGACTCCTTGTTATTTTCCTAGGGTTGGGATTGAGAAGGTAAAGGAATTGTCCCATATCTTCTGCCCAGGTGCTTTCACCATCTTGATCCTGACACTAGAAAAATAACTAGGAGTCTTGAAAAATAAAATTAAAAATAAACAATGTTCCATTGTTTTGAACAAAACTTACTCGCATGATAACTTGCTGCCTAAATATACACACTTCAATATATATATATATATATATATATATATATATATATATATATATATATATATATATATTATTATAATATTATATAATATGACAGTTATCGTTATGGTCGATGGAACTGGTAACCCGAGTTCAAACTGTGGATGAAGTTGTTTTCATTTCTCTTTCTTGGGGAAGTCATAAATCCATTTCTTCTTCTTCCTTGCTATGGGTAAATAGTAAGGAAGACTGGGTTCATTAAAGTTGGTTAGGAAACCAGTTTAGGAGAAGGAAAACATTGAATTCAAACCTGCTTATTCTGTTTAAAAACTGAACTTGTCACATTCTGTCTATGGCCGACAGATTGGGTTAAAATATACATACATTCCATATCTGACTACTTTCTTTATCAGTCATAATGACACGTCAGTGACAATATTTTGTTTTTAGATAAATAAAAGGAAACGTAGATCCATGACATTTTTTAGGTTATTTGAATAAAATGAATGTAAGCATGCATGACCAAAATTTGAGTCTGTTTTGCCAAACCTGTCATCATTTGCACTGACAACTGCTGCAGACTCTTGATACTCCTATGGACATTTATTTTATGGGAAGAACAAACAATAATAAGCAAAAAGAAAATATATATTTGAAATTGTATCTTGCTAAAAAGTCTTTGTGTCGGAAAAACTCAAATTTTTATGCTATTTCTCAATTTTTTTAATATCATCATCATCATCATCATCATCATCACCAGCAAACAGAAGAGTTAAGACTGTACCATTGTAGTCACTGTGATTGTATCAGACTCTCTATTTATTATCATTGTTGTTGCTTAGCAAGTCTTTTCTGCATCTTTTGTTGCTTTTTATTACAGCTTTCCCAACGGGAACAGGTTCTGACTGTTTAAGTAAGTTGAGTAATTGCCATATTATTTAGTTTTATTACCTTGTAATAGTGGTATTCAAAGACAAAGTGTCTCCGTCATAATTTTTGACAAGTCTTTATCTTATTGTCATTTTTTTATACAACTTTCTGGAGATGAATAATTAAAAAAAAAAACAAATCCAGTTTAACTACAATACAAAGAAATTAGACAAAATACAAAAAGAATATTGAATCATTTCAATCTTAATTACTTTGATTTTTCTCTAATTGATTAAATTTGATCAATTTACTCAATAAAATGAAGTTTACATATTATAACTAATCAAATCTTTTTTGAGTAAAGCAGATGCTTTTATGGAATAATTATGATGTGTCGTGTTAATGTAATAACTTTTAACTTTAAACTTATTTATCAAATTTATTTATTATGCATTTCTATAAAAACATCATTAGGAATGCATTTGTATATGGATGATATCACTCTATTTTTTCAGTAAAAATTGTATTCACTTCCATGTCAATGCACACAAGATGGAATACGTGTGCTTTAATCAAAGAGGCGACATCTCCACACTAAACGGTAGTTCTCTAAAACTTGTAGACAAATCCACCTACCGAGGAAGCAGTGTCTCATCAACCAAGACAGACATCAACATGCTACTAGCTAAGGCAAAGACAGCTATCAATAGGCTATTGGTCATGTGGAAATCAGACCTGACCGATAAAATAAAACCAGTTTTTTCCAAGCTGTGGTCCTGTCAATACTGCTGTATGGATGCACTACATGGACGCTAACTAAACTTATGGAGAAAAAGCTTGATTGCAACTACACAAGAACGCTGTGAGAAATATTGAACAATTCCTGGAGGCAGCACCCCACAAAGCAGCTGCTGTACGGCCACCTACCACCCATCATGAAAACAATCAAAGTTAGACGAACCAGACATGCAGGACACTGCTGGAGAAGTAGGGACAAGCTCATAAGGGATGTACTCTTGAGGATCCCTTCACATGGACGAGCAAAGGCTGGAAGACCAGCTAGAACCTATATACAGTAGCTCTGTGCCGATACAGGATGTAACCCCGAAGACCTGCCGGAAGCAATGGATGATAGGGAGGGGTGGTGAAAGAGGGTCAGGGATATCTGTGCTGATGGCGTGACTTGATGAAGATGTATTCAATCCTGACAATCAGTTGGTTCCAAATTGTTAACATAGAAATTAAGGATTATGAGCCAAAAGAACTTGTAGATAAAAAATGTCAAAATTCACTGTTTTACAAATTTTTTCTTCCACTAAAAATCCTTGTTCCATGCACAGTGTAATGGTGAATGAACTAAATGAGAAGACCATTACAAGGGGACTTGATTCTTACTTGGTGCTCTGTTTTGACATGGTGTTTAGTAAATGATCTCCTCAAAAATATTTACATTTTGACCAAATATTGTCATAGGAAATGGTATCTACCACACAAGTTAAAATCCTGGTCAAGGTTGTTTACATCTCTTGGGAAGGCATGAATCTATCTCTTCTCACCTCAGCAATGCATAAGTAATAAGGTAGACTATGTTATTTAGTCTTGATTAGGCAACCAATATACAAAAAGAATACTTTGAATTCAAATCTGCTCTACTCCACTTAAAAATTGAATTTGTGTCACACCCTGCCAATGGTGAAGGGGTCGGATAACCATACATTTTAGTACAAAAAATGACTAAAGTTAATCAGAGGGTGTAGTGGAGTAGTAGTAAAGTCAGTGGGCTACAACAAGAAAAAACTAACATCTTGTCTATGTAAACAAAATTTGAATTTAGTCAATGCTAAAATATAAATATGATTCATATTCACACACAATGTTAAGTTTATTGTGTCAATAAATATGTAATTCTTTGAATGAATGAGAATTTTCTTGTATTTTTATAAAAACTCTCTTTGATTTCACAAGTGATATAAATAAGCATATAAGTCATCATCCTCATCTTATTGAGCCATCAGCATGGATATCCCTGACCTTCTCTCACTACCCCTCCCTATCGTTCATCGCTTCTGGTAGGTCCTCAGGGCTACATCCCATATGCTCACAGAGCTGCTGTATGTAGGTTCGAGCTGGTTGCTCTGCTTTTGCTCAGCCACGTGAAGGGGTCCATAGGAATACATCCCTTATGAGCTTGTCCTGCATGTCTGGTTTGTCTAATTTTGATAGTTTTCGTGATGGTTGGTTGTTGGCCGTACAGCTGCTGCTTTTTGGGGTGTTGCCTCTCGGACCTGTTCAATATTGCTCACAGCATTCTTGTGTAGCTGCCATCAAGCTTTTTCTCCAGCTGTTTAGTTAGCGTCCATGTAGTGCATCCATATTGCAGTATCGACATGATCACTGCTCGGAAGAAACTGCATTTCAAGTACATCATTATACGAATTATGCAATTTAAATTACAGTTTTATTGCTAAACATTTGATGGTTGTAAAATCAGTTCACTTTAATAATTCTAGCATTGTTTGTATTTCTCAAAGTTGACTTTAAGTGCACCATTTGCATAGGAAGAAATGTTTTCAATAGACCTGCTATAATTTGCTGGCATCCTATTATAAAAAGATGTCCTTTCTTATGTTCTCTCTTCTTCTGTCTCTTTCTCTGTCTGTCTATCTGTCTGTCTGATAAAATACAATGTGTGTTTTGTATTTAATCCATTCTTTCAGTTGTTGAGCAGAACTTGGACTTTCATGATATCAGCTATTGTTTTTTTGTATTCTACAGATTTCTGTATACCAGGAAAACCAAGAAAATGTTTTTAATCCCTCTGCTTAGTCTGGCAAAAGGGCCTCATATCCACTGTAGATGGTATAGAGGAGGAATCAATGTAGATGGTATGGAGAAGAAGGAGGAGGAGAAATCATTGCAGATGGTTTGGAGGAGGAGGAAGCCTCAATGGAGATGATATGGAGGAGGAGAAGATATCAATAGAGAGTTATAGAATAGGAATCAATGGAGATGATATGGAGGCGGAGGAATTAATTTGAATGCTATGGTAGGTATTATTAACTTTTTATGCAAATTTAGGGGAAAGAAGAGTGCACAAATTAATTATGGGTCTTACATAAAATCTCAAAGAAAAAAGTCAAAAGAGAATAGAAAAAATAAATTGTTATCGGAAGAATTTAAAAAAAAAAAATGAAAAGAAATTTTTTGAATTAAAATATTTTCAAAAAGAAGGGCCTTTTATAAAATTTGGAAATGAGA
>OY757918.1:109808639-109833639 GCA_963585895.1 Sepioteuthis lessoniana
CTTGACCATATGGTCACTGCCACATGGATTTTAAACAAGCATTTATATATATATATATATATATATATATATATATATATATATATATATGCATGTTTAAAATCTAGGTCACTGCCACATAGATTTTAAACATGCATATATAAATGACCATATGGTCTAGTGGTTAGCATACTTGTCTGTAGCATCATAGTGAGTACAAACACCAGTTACACTATTATATTCACTATCAGTCAAATACGCTTGGGAAAGGTATGAACTTTCTTACCCACCAACCCCTTAACTATGGGTTAAATAATATCACAACTGCTCTATTAGAAGGATGCCCATGGGTTATTTTTATATAACCCAATAAGGTTGACATGCCATTAAACAACGAAACGAAACCAAAACAAAAATCATGTTCTGAATTAAACTGTATTTACCAAGATGGAAATGATAAATGAAAATGAAATGTTAGCAGCATTCTTAAAAAAATTTTCTTTCTATTTCTCACTTATTAAAGTGAGATTTTCTTTGAGTCAAATCAACTCTTATTTGAATCTATGTCAATATAATTTTTTAATGTCTTCCACATCCTCAAATTCCTAGTTTAAGAAACAAAAATATATAACATAGGGCTATATCTGTTGTGTATGGAAGGAACTGCAATATGCACAATCTTAGGGTTTGCTAAAAACTATGGATAAAAAAGTATGAAGAATTGGCATTGGCATGTTTAGACTGCAGTCCAGACAATACTTATGATCATTTCCTCCAAACCAGCTATGTGTAAATAGAAGAGCAGACTGGGTTCTTTAGACTTGGCTAGGAAACCACTCTTAGAGAAGGAAAACTTTAAATTCAAATGAGCTTTACCCTGCTTAAAAATTGAACTTGTGCCACATCCTGTCTATAGCAGTTGGGTGGGGTGGATAAATACATACAATTTCAATATACACAAAAGTATAAAAAAAAAGTTAACAGATTGTATTATCGTTTTGTTCTTTTATACAATTATCATCCATATGATTTTAAGAAAATTAAAAATAAATCAAATCTGTGTGATAAAAAACAAACTAATACACTCATTTTAAAACTCACTTTGGAATAAAGGAAAATTAAGTAATTAAGTATTTTAAAACCATCAACTGCAGTTTATGTTCTATCATTAGACTCTTACTATCATTATTTCAAACTAATTTTAATGTTTGTCTATTTTTGTTGACTATGATCTAAATATTCATAAGCTTTCAACCTGCTATTTAAATATTTACCAAATGTTTTAGAACCACTGCTTCATGGAGATGGGGTGTCATTTCATCAAACGTAATCTATTTGGCAACATCTTTACTCACCACTTTTGGACGAGTAAGCATTTTCTGGTTGTTAAATGTAGTGTGTAATTGTATTGAATGCATTCCAGACAGATAAACAGGGTTCATCTGTCTACTTTGGAAATTGACCAGGCCAGTTACAGCTGAGGATAGTAACCAATGATGACCTTCACTGTTATTAACAGATATGAATTGACTAACTTAAGCACACAGTAGTGTTGTTTACTAAGGATGTCTTGGTCAGAACAAGGAAACAATGATAGGACAACTGGTGAGGATCAAATTTACTAAACTAATGCATTGGTCAGGGGGATTACTTATTAACAATCATGATATGGTAAGCATTTTTAATATGATTGTAATTTACTTAGCTTTATTTAGTCTGGCATTCAAGTCTCATGTTACTTACAGTAACTGTTGTAACTAAGTTGCTGCTCACCTGAGTCCTGAACAGGCTCATTGCTTGACCAGTGTTTGATTGTAATTCTTAATATAGTTATTCAATAACTTAATCTTAGTTTGGCAAAGTTCATAGTGGTGTATAACTCAGTGAGGAACAAACTCATTGTGCTAATGTATTGGTCTGTAAAATGAGTTTATAAATAACTACATTACACTTGACACCTTATTAGTGAGTTAATCAGTTCAACTTAGTGTGGCACATCGCCAATTATACTGAAACAAGGAGGATGAAACCTATCACTCTAACAAATGGGTTGAGGAAACTAGTTCGTTAGCCATCACACTACTAAGTGAACAGTTATTTTCAAGATTGTTTTCAACAAAAAATGAATTGTGTTTCTATATTTGTTTGGTCATATTCTTAATCTAATCATTTCTAGTTCAATGGAAAGGTGTCATTCAAAGGACAAATTCCAAAAGTCTATGATGTATGTTTGAAAATAGATGATATCCTTTCTTTAAGCATCCATTTCGCAGAGTATTTAGAAGCAAATGACCAATCCCGATATGAACATTTGAGGCAACAAATTCTGAGAAATAAAACCTACTCACTTTTAAATGAAAAATTCAAATTTTACAATGTAAAAAAATAAATTGGTATCTGTTTTAAGCAACATTAAACATGAATTTTATAAAGAGAATAATCGAAATAATAAAAATAGCATGAATTATAAGAGAATTATAATTAAAATATTTTGAGTCCTAACATATGATAATAAACCCATCAAATAGATCTAATAACCCCCTTCCCATAAAATATGAGCTAAGCTTCCTCTAACCTCACATTTGATATTAAGATCAGTTTGGCAGTTGTGATCAAAATTAATAAAATGTTTAACTGACTACTTAAATACGTTGTTTGGTTTTGTTTAGTTTGATTTGGTTTGGTTTCTTTGTTTAATGGCATATAAACCCAAATGGATTATTTAATGCCAAAGCTAGAAGAACAATAGTGGTACTATTTTACCCATTGTCAGAAGGATAAGGGGTTTATATCTTTCCTAAGATTATTTGCCAGATAGTAGATGTAATTTTTGACTGGAGTTCAAATTTACTTACGATGATATCCCATTAAATTTACTTACTATGATATCCCGTTAAATTTACTTACTATGATATCCCATTAAATTTACTTACTATGATATCCCATTCAAGAACAATTATGACTATTTCATGGGGACTCACTCTCTCTAAATAAATTGTGAGAAGTAGCAAATAAAAAGTGGAACAATAAATGTTCTACTAAGATTGAAAGAGATAAATTCTTAATTTACTCAGATCACTTATGTTTAGCAAACTCAAACTTGATCAGCACATAAACTGGTAAATGTTTAGGAATGCTGAGTATTGAAATAAGTTTCTGATCTTCTACCAGACTAAGTTAAATTAGTAAATAAAAAGTATAATAGCCTTTGCCAAAGAGACTTTGCTTCATTGTGGCAAAAGCCACAATGCTTCAAGGTTTATAGATTACTTTAAGTGCGTCTTTGTTTTTTCCCCAAGTCAAAATTCTGGTTAGCAGGTAGTAAATAAAAAGGTCAGACCATTAAGCAGTGAGTTAGACAATTAATTATTGATGTTTCTCTGGAAATTATTGCAGATAAATCTTGGCTCTATAAACAGATGTATCATAAATAATTTTCAAAGTAAGTTTATTGGGACACCTGTTTGATTAATTTGTCCTTGAGCAAGCCGAGGGCAAAGAAAATACTTTTTTCTCTGATTTTTCTTTAAAATTTATATTAATCCTATCAGTGACTTGCAGTGAATTTGTGTATTGGTCATAGAGAACCATAATTAAGTCTAAACTTCATATTCATAATTTTATTATATATAATTGCTATCTTTTCTATTAATGATCAATCAAAGATTTCTTCATGTATCATTTTATTTTGTGAAAAAATGAATTTCTCATCTTAACTGATTATACAAAGCCGAACATGTCTTTCATGCCAATGTTGATTAGACTCAATTAAGTGGGGAACAAGGCTAGACCAGAAGAGCAATTTGAGTTTAGGATATATGTGTTATGCTAGTCTTCCAAATGCAGCTATCTTGTCTATCAAAAAAGTAGTCATAATAATTTTTGATTTTTTATTATAGGTGTGCAAAAGTTTCCAGAACTCTTTGAAATTCATAGTTGACAACAATTTTTGGGGGACTAAAACTTTTGTGTAAACCTTATAATGCAGCTTAAATTCTGATATATTTTTGTGATTAAATGCAAAATCTATTTTCCTACACTTAATTTAGTCTGTTAAAAGGCCACACATTTTAGACGAGTGAGTATTCAACTTACTCGCATAGTAACAGTCTGTAGAACTGCCTTGTTAATTACTTCTGCATTTTCAAGCACACTCAGAATTTATTTAGAGTAAGCATAAAGACATGGGTAGTTGAAGGAGATCTAGGTTCAGTGGCAGTAACAAACTTACTTATAATTGTTTTATGGTGAAGTGCATTCATATTTTTTGACAAACCTTTTTTTTTAGCTTGGCTCAAGGACATCAACAAATGCTAGGAAATCAGTGAGTCTGTGAGCCTATAAGACCAAAATGTTTGGCATCTTATGAGGATCAAACTCATTATTTTAAACAAATGGTCTACAAAACTTGCAAACTATTGCTTCATGGTGACGCTATTTTGGGAAAAAGTTCCATTAATTAGATATTCATTGAGAAGAAAACTCACCATAAATATTATTATAGATATTTGATAAGCTTAGTTTAGTCTTGTATTGGCAAAAATGATTTAACATTCAGTTTGAGATTGGCATTATACTTATGTTGTAAAAGAAATCCCCCAAAAATCAAATAAGAAATCTTAAAAATTTTTGGAATTTTTCAAAACTAAGATACTAAAATTTGATGCTTATGTCCTGTTTATTACCACAAAAAATGTTGTTGCCATTTCCCAAGCTATTCTTGAGTTTTGGGATGATAAATAAACAAAAAAGTCTTTTGGTAAATTATTGTAAGATTATTTTACTCATGAGGTTTTCTTCTGAGATTTACACAAGTTTTTCACAGAAGTATGAGTGACAGTAAACCTCCTCAGTCTTCTAAGAGATCTTAGTATTCTTGCTTACTTCAAAAGTGCTGTGATATTGATGGTTTTGATTCTTGTTTCTCTAGTTCACGAAGTCTCCTTTTGGGTCTCTAAAGAACATTCCGAGGCACTAATTGTAATTATTGTCACTGTCCCTTTAAGAATCATTCCAATATACTAATTGTAATTGATGTCACTGTCACTTTAAGGATCATTCCAAGGCACTAATGGAATTTTGTTCTATAATTAAGGAATGCTTTTTTTTATATTAATCATTTTTCCTTAATTATATTTGATCATTACGTCTGGTAAGGCTTTGAACTACTCGGGTCTCTTAGCCCAGGTGGATAGTCAGAGGGTGCAGTCTTTTGCACACGTGGAAAAGATATGGCAATCATCATATGTCATAGTAAACCTCCAGACGGGAAATGAGGCTGAAGTGTGGATGAGGTCATGCCCAGAAGAAACAGTCTGGAGAATTTGAGGATTTTGTAAAAAAGACAGTTGAGTTTTCTGCTGTTGAGGTGTGCAGTTGAGTTTTTTGATCTCTACAGGCAGACATCTTAAACACCACAAGATGCACCACATGTGATGGTGGGAGACTAGCATAGTATAGTTAGTATAGGCTTTTAAGAATTGTGTCTCTCTCCTAGTGTCACCAAGGACTAAAGCCAGAAATTAATAAACCCATTTGTATCTGAAATAATAGAGTCCGCCCGAATTTTATCTTTATAGCTATACAACAAATTGATGTCACTGTCACTTTTAGGATCATTCCAAGACACTGATTGCAATTGATATTATTGTCACCTTAAGGATCATTCCAAGGTACCAATTGCAATTGATGTCACTGTCTCTTTAAGAATTATTCTAAGGCACTAATGGAAATTGATGTCACTGTCTCCTTAAGAATCCTTCTAAGGCACTAATAGAAATTGATGTCACTGTCTCCTTAAGAATCCTTCTAAGGCACTAATAGAAATTGATGTCACTGTCTCCTTAAGAATCCTTCTAAGGCACTAATGAAAATTGATGTCACTGTCTCCTTAAGAATCCTTCTAAGGCACTAATAGAAATTGATGTCACTGTCTCCTTAAGAATCATTCTAAGGCACTAATGGAAATTGATGTCACTGTTTCCTTCAGAATCATTCTAAGGTACTAATTGCTATTGATTTCACTGTCACCTTAAGGATCATTCCAAGACATTAATTGTAGTTGCTGTCACTGTCACTTTAAACAACCAGTTAAATCTTTTCCTTTTTATTGTTTTCCCTCTGTGGTATGTTCAAAAAGCCAAATTCACTGAATGATAACTTATTTTCTTCACGTTAATTAATACTTGATGTTGCCATTTGGTCTTGAAATGATGGTCCATTTATTTTTCAAACTCCCAGAGAAGTTTATGGGTCTCATTTTCTAAGAGAAATTCTTAATTGTAAAGATATCATTTGTTAGTATAACCAAACTTTAGCCTCTTGCAAAATTCCTTTGTGGATCTCCTTTCCCACCCAATCATATCTACTCTTGCATTCCTTTTCTGATAGTTTGCTGCATTTGGTTATTATGTGACAAACTGTTTCATCTTTTTCATCACATAATCTTCACTTGTTATTCTTTTGCATATTATCAATTTTTGCTTTGAAATAATTAGTTCTTCTTTGTCAGACAAACTTTTTTGTGCTGCTATCAAAAGAGATTCCTTTTCTCTCTTCATGTTTCCCCTTTTTAGTCATGTCCAAGTCATATCATGTGTAATTTTCTTAGTTTGTCACTTGAAGTATTTATATCATTGTTTTCTTTCCTATTTTTGTTTTTTTTAGAATTTTTGCTATTGTTTTTCTATTTGTGCTGTTACTGATTTACAACAAACAGTCTTTGCTCTTTTTTGTATATATTCTGAGTCTCTGAATTGTTGTAACCATGCAATCCTCAATGCTGGCAAATATTATTATCATTATATGATAAGAAGAAAATGCTGACACTTAACTGTAATATAGGTGATGATGTTAGATTTGCCACTTATTATTATTATTATTATTATTATTATTAAGGTAGATATAATGCTTTTTATAAATATTTTCTATTCTCTCAACTTGGTACAAATTTTCATACACCTAGCCAACCAAACTGCATTAGTCAGCAACTTTTTTATCCAAATGCTAAAAATAATTAAATAAAAAGTATGCTATTAATGAAAAACACTCTGTGTCTTCTTTAGATGGCTTTTTCTTTCTTATTGTCTTTCTCTCTTAAACCCATTCACTTTCTGTGCTTGTGAGATGAAACTGCCTTTTACCATTTTTTTTTTACAGGGCCACCAGCATCCTCATAAAGCAAGCTTTTGTTCCTTTCTAGGCTTTTATTCCATAATGTATTCTTTCATTTCTCTATTCCATAAAGCATTCTCTGATTGCTTCATCCTATAAAGTGTGTTTTATTCTCTATGGCTGCCATAAGAGCAGTTATCATCATTTTTTACTCATCTTTATCACTCATAACAAACTCTCTTCTTAACTTCCATGCTCATAAAAGATGTCAGATAATTTCCAACACAGACAAGTGTCATTACGTTCTACTTGTTCAGTTTGTGCCATTCATTAAGAAAACTAAAGAAAAGGTTGATGCATATCTTGTAAAAGCCTTTAGGAATTGTTGTTATATGATGCAAGAATCGCATTACATGAATGAAAGGAGGTTTGTTTAGGCATTTCTTCCTTTTTTTTTAAAAAACACAAAACAAAAATCAAACCCTGATCTTTGCTGTTTACAGAGGTTATTCTCTCATCATCCTTTTATCTTTCTCACATCATCCTTTTATGGAATGCAGGAAAAAACTTTCATAGAGAAAATATGAAGAATATAAAAACCTGGAAGATAATTTTTGAGACAATTTTTGGGAAAAAAGAGGATCTTTAGTGCCATTAAATATTATAAATAGGGCCAGCTTGGTGATGGATTTTATATTTCCAACCAGTTGCAGTTCAAATAGGGCCAGCTTGGTGATGGATTTTATATTTCCAACCAGTTGCCATTCAAATCTAACTAAAAAATAACTTGGGTTTGGATGGTAACATTGATTCAAGCAGTTTCTTCTCCCTTTAAAGACTGGACCAGCATAAAGTTCCTACTTATGACTCACCTTCCTTTATATTTGTTCCAGGAAAAGTTAAATATCAAAATTTTCACAGAAAAATAAATATTTTTTGGTAATATGATTGAAATGTGAGGTTTAAACCACACTATATTAAACAGCTGCCAACTCTTAGTAAAAATCAACATAATATTTGTAAAATCACATAAATATCAATTGAATATATTTTACTGTTAGCTTCTTAATATATTTGTCTAAATAAAATTTTGTTAAAGTTCCTATTTGTTGTTTTGGACAAAATTATCAAATTTGATTACATATAAGACCTTCTATGTTTTCATTTATTATTAAATTATTATTGAATTTAACCTTTTGAAAGTTCTGGAAGTCTATGGTTTCTGGGTAAACATTAGCCTACCACATGCCTCAACTGTGTATATAAAATCTGTGGTTTATTTCTAAAGCTATTTTTTTAATATGGGGAATGATATGCCAACAAATATGATAGATATTTATGATATTCAAATTAATTTAGCAAAGGAGTATTAGCGGAGAGCACCCAGTGTGGAGCAAATTTTTACAAGTGATCAGAATGACTTGCTTAATAAGCACTGCACTAAAATATGCATCCTGCAAAGAAAAGTATATCAGATCTTAACAATGCTCAGATAAAATGTGCTAGAGGAATTGAATAGGTAATATTGGATCTCCAATTTTAAACGTGAGAATCAGATTTCTTTTTCCTAATTCAACTGACTCTCATTAAACTTGATTGTGATAAGTTGTCTTTTAGTTGTGATGATGAATAAACTTAAATTTGGAAAATTAGTGTTAGAACTGAAAAAGATGAAAAAGAAGAAAAAATTATTACATTGCCTGAAATAATTTTATTAGATGGGTACAATCCTTTGTTAAAGAATCCCACCTAATTTCCCCTCCATAATAAAATTTTCTATTCTTAATTAATAACTAAAAAAGAACCTGCTTGATTTTTCTACCCTGTCAATGAAGCTTAGAATACGCTGACTGTATCCTCTGCCATGGGGTAAATCCCACCCGCAAAAGTGTGTCCTGAGTAGGACACTGAACTTCATTTGATGGTGAGGTTCCAGTTCAGAAGATATGGAAAGTGTAGACTACCCCTCTGTTACCATTACTCCTAGCTCTACTCTGACCCAGAGTGTTAGTACCTGTTTAGGTCCTCTCAATAGGTTGATCACTTGTAGATTAATTGTTTTTTAAGGATTATTATTATTTTTATTATTAGAGCTTTTCACATCAGCATTAGCCGATGATTTTTCACTGGAGTCTGAGAGACAGCAAGTCTCCTCAAGTCTCCAGGACTCTCCTCAGTATCCTGACCATTCTCAATAATGCTGTCGTTTGGATGGTCTCCACCCGTCCGCCAACTTCCAATATTATTATTATTATTATTATTATTATTATTATTATTATTATTATTATTATTATTATCAACCAAAAACCATATAATGATATTTATTAAAAAGAAATAATTATTTGAAATCATATGAGTATAATTGATTAGTATTTGATAGGGATGCTCAAAACCAAACAGCAGTGAGCAGATTAGGAATGCTTGATACGTACATATAACTGTCTACAAATATTTTGAGAAACCCCAGCACAAATGTAAATATAAATGTATAAGGAACATGATTCCTGAACCTCTAGGCATGAAATAACTCTTGAGAGGTAGATAAATAGTTAAAAAAAAAGAATTTCTGCAAAAAGAATCATATTTTTTAGATAAGTTATGATAATTTCAAAAGCTGTCCAAGACTATAGATATCTTTCTTTTTTTATTATTATTTTTCAATGAATTTCCAATTAATTCATTTCATGGCATCTCTTATAGATACTAATGCATATTTACTATTGTAAGGTAGATGCCATATCATCAAAAAGAGTCTTTCTTATGTGAAATATTATGTTTTTTCTATTTTTGCTCAGAAGTGGATGAATATATATCATTCCAGTGACCATTAATGGCACCCTTTTATTCTTTTAGCTATATCTTCAGAAATAAATGAAAAATAACCAAATTTATATAAACTTGCTGCTTTATCATTTGCTTTTCTTTATCACCCACGAATTGTTAACAGACCAAACTAGTTTTGCTGAATTCATTTTTTACTCTTTTCTGGAGATATTTTATATTTTGTATTAAAATTTCACGGGTGCCAATAATTGTGACCCAAACTATACCTGTTTACTGATACCAGTTGTTTGGTAACCCTTTTGAATATAGAATTAGGATGTTTGTCTTTTTTGTCATGCCAAACCTTCCGTGGTCATATTTTTCCAATCCTGAAGATTATACTTTCTAAAAACTCTCAACAAATCTCACTAACCAGAGATCAAAAGATAAATCCTCATGTTTCCTGTCCAATTCTCTAACTACCCAGATATCTTCAGGGAGAGGTGCCAAATAACGTGTGGTTATAAGCCAAAACGAAGTGAGCAGACAAAGTAACCAGTTCTTATAAACATTCAGTGTTTCACTTAATGATTCCCAGTCACTCTTTATCAAAATGACTTGTGAAAAGCATTTCCAGTGGCCGACACTATCAGAGAACCATCAGAGTCCATGTTGGGCCTTGTCAGGAGCCGTGAGGAACACAGCTGTATCTTGTTAGCCATATGTATAAGTGCTTGGCAAGTCTTCAGGTTGTCCAGCAAAAGGAAATTTAGTACGGCTGGTTTGAACCATTTTGGCGAATCTTAACAGCCAAGATGGTTGGCGTCTTTGGGCATTTTGGTAGTAAAAGGGTTTAATGAAATAAAGAGGTGCAAAAGTGAATGAAGGGAAGAAGTCTGGCTGGATAGGAATGAATAGATGGAAATGAAATAATGGTTAGCTTTGGTAAAGGAGGAGAAGGAGGAGGGTAGAAGGTGTCAATTGTAAGGGACAAACATGGGAAAAAGTGAAAAAATAAATGAATGAAAAAGAAAGAGAAAAAAGAAAAATGATAAAGAAAAAGGAGATTAAAAAGAGTTATTGATGACACACAACAAAAGAAAAGAAGAAATAAACAAATTTTTATTCAGAAGAAGAATAAAAAAGAAAGAAAAAAGGAGTAAAGAAGAGAAAGAGGTAACCAAAAAGATTAGGAGGGAAAAGGAAGATTAAGAAATGATAAGAAAAGGAGGAATTGTTGTGCTGGATAATGAATAAATAAATAAATAAAGAAAAAAAGAAAGAAAGAAAGAAAGAAAGAAAGAACGAAAGAAAGGAAATCAATGAAAAATTTACTTGGACAATTAGGAAAAGAGGAAAGGTGCATGAATTTGTTGAAAAGTAAAGAGAAAAAGGCTTGAGAAATAAAAGGTGAAAAGGTAGAAAGAAAAAAAGAAAGAAAGAAATGACATAGGGAGAGAAAAAGTAAGAATATTATGATAAAATGAAAAAAAAGAATAGAATTTTTGGAAAAGGAACAGGAAAAAACAAAATGAAAGAAGGAAAATAAAAAGCTGAGAAAAAAATGTCAAGCTGAAAAGAAGACAGCAAATAGAGAATGAAACTAAAAGAAAAAGAAGTACAGAAGGAAAGAAGGAAAGATTAGATGATTGAATCAGTGAATGAATAATAATAGAATAGAATGAAGAAATATTAACTGGAAAGAAAGAAAGAAAGAAAGAATGTTTAAGAGAAACATTTTTACAAAAAGCAGTTATAAGGAAAGATTAAAATAAAAAAATAGAAAAAAGAATGAGAAAAGTGAACAGACAAAAAAAGACAGAAAAGTCATAAAGAAAGAATTAAGGTAAGAAATGAAGAAGACTGAGAGGAGAAAAGATGTAAAGATGGGAGAGGATAATGAAAGGAGAGAAAAAATTAGGGTAGGAAAGAAAAAAAAAACAATACAAGAGAGAGAGAGAGAGAGAGAGAGAGAGAGAGAGAGAGAGAGAGAGAGAGAGAGAGAGACTGACAGATAGATAGACAGACAGAGAGAGAAACATTGAAAGAAAACTGAAAAGGATAAATGATTAAAATAAAAGAAAACAGCAAACCAAAACTAAAACGAAGAAATGAAATATTAATCTGAAGATTGCAAACTAAGAAATGGCTCCTGCTCCTTTAATTAAATTTCTATTTATTTTTCCCCTTCCATTAAGAGTAAATAAATGACTATTCAGTTAATGAAAAAAGACTTATTGCAGCACTGATAAAAGATACTTCAATTGAATCCTCAGAAACAATTTAAACATCAGCTACTTTTGAAATTCCAATTCAGAACAGCCCATAAGACAGTGATTCTACTCACAACTCAATACTGACTGTCACTCCTTGATTTTTAAAAAAATCATGAAATCACTGCAAAATTTCTTAAATTTTATTGCCTTTTAATCAAGTTAGATAAATGAACAGCTTTGGAATAGAGAAGACTCTAGGCCCAGGCATAAATTTCTGTGTACTAATTACGGTGAGAAATACCATCTTTTTTCATTGTATTTTATAAAATTCACAATAAGATACTCTCTTATTTTCAGGGACTTGTAATTATTACTTGGTATTTTTGATAACTTAGTGCATAAAAACTACTAATTTTTGCTAAGTTTTTCTTTAACTCAACTGTCCAATTTATTCAAAAATACTTACACTGAGCAAATTGATGAATCTGAGACTCCTACATAAACGGTGAAGAATGTTTGATATTTGATAGAACTTGCTTTTTTCAAGAAACATCAGATCATTATTTCTTCTGCTGATGAGACTGAGAATATGCTAACAGCATCCTTTACGGAGTAGGGCCTCCACCAAAAAAAAAAAAGGTGCCCTGGGTATGACACTAAATTACCAGTCATAGAGCTTTGGGAGGTATAGAGTCCCTCCTTCATTGCCATTACTCACAGAGCAACCCTGACCAAAGTGATTGTACTTAATTTTGCATCTCGGGGTCAAATAAATTTGCTGGAGGTAATGTTTAAAATGATATTGAACTACATTAATACATCGGCATTTGAAACATTGATATTGCAACTAAGTACGAAGTGTATTTGAAAATGATTATCAATTTCAAGTAAGAATAGTTACTTTAAAGCATATAATTGCATGCGGGTCAGTCAACACTGGTGTGTCCATGTATAGGAGTCCATAAGAAAATATTTCTCATGAGTTTGTTCTTACTTTACTAACAGTATGAAACATGCATTACTTGCCTCACTTTGATAGTTTGTGATACGGGAGATAAAAGGCCATAAAGCAGCTATTTTGCTGGGGATGATATACAAAATATAATATTTTATCAAATAGATATCCATAGAACTATTAAGAGAGGCAAATACTTTTGTTTGTGAACAGCTAAATTGGTATAAACTCATATAAAATAGGTCAGGAAGTTTTAAGGATTTCCTATTCATTTCCAACTAATTTCTCCCTGAACTGTGTTGAGTCAACAAATATCTACATAAAATGTCTTGTCAATAACATGCCACAATGGGAGTTGATTAAGAGAGTAAGCTTTTAAGAAAATATTTTCATACATTCTACCTTATCTACTCAGATTGTGGCAACCATATCAGTCTACAATTAATGTAAACAAAAGTCAATTACATCTATCTGGTTCTCTAAATCTCTCTCTTTCTCTTTTTCTCTCTCACTCTTTCAATATATATGTGTGTGAATGTGTATGTGTGTGTGTGTAATACTATTCCTGTCTATCTTTGGTGGTGTAATGGTTAGCAAGCTTGACTAGCAAACCTACATAAGTGAGTTTGAGTCTCATTGGGTGCCCCATTCATTCGGCCTTGTGCCACATTGAAGCAAAGAGCTTCGTAAATTACTATCTGTCTTTGATCTTATCTATCGGACAAATGAAGGGAAATTATATTTTAACTCCACCAACAGATTTGGTTACAATGTATTAAAACATTTGAATAGTATTTTTTGTTAACATTTCAACTTTGATATTTTTACGGAACCTTGTACAAATAGGCATATTAATTTTTATATAAACTTTATGTTTTTCTAAATACATTAGAATTTATTTTTGATTTGCTTTGTTTTTTGTTTTGGCATTTGGTTTAGGGAAAATTCTCTGATATATGCTGCGTCTGGTATTGAACAAAATTCGAAAATAATATTTATTCTTTTTCATCACATGAACCAAATAAAAACTGAAAACATTATACATACATCAATACATTCAGATGTCTATCCCACTTTATCCCTCTTCCTCATACTCCACCTCTCTCTCTCAGTATATATATATATATATATATATATGGAAGAAAATAATGGATAGTATACGCTCCCCCATGGGGGTTGAGCACTCTGGCGAAAGAATTGTCGGCCGCCACTAGCGTAATGCAAAGCTCTTCGAAAGAATTGAGCATTCTGGTAGCCGATAGGGTATAAAAAATGTAAACAAACGGCTGCTGCAGCTGTTGCTAAATAAATACCTTCAAAATTCCCTTAGCCAATGTGCTCCGCTTAGTGGCCGAGAGGTCTGAAACTTAGTCTAACGTAAAGTTGGACGGGTTTCAATCCCAGCTTCGAGCATCCTGTGTGTCTAGCCACACTGAAGAGTTTTGATAGAACGAAACTGTCTGTGGATGACAATATATATATATATATATATATATATATATTTTAAGAGGAGTGAAGCTAGTTTGAATTCAGCATTATCTCTCATAGACTAGTAGCATAACTAAGTCTAAAGTACTCAGTCTGTCATACTATTTGCCCATAGCTGGAGGAAAACATGGGTGTTCATGCCTTTCTTAAGAGCATTAGTGTGAAGCGAAATGTATACAGTCTCATCCAGGACTTGAACTTAATTTGCCAATTAGATTTCCTAGGATCATTACCATTATGATAAATGCTCCTCTTGTTAATATATATATATATATATATATATATATATATATATATATATATATATATATTTATATATATATATATATATATGCATACAGACACATATTTTATGCATACATGCAATTATACATTGTACATACACAAACACATATACACACACTTACACAAATATTTATCAATTTATTGATCTATATTTATTTATATTCATGTGTTTAAGCACTAGTCCTTTAATTTTACCAAGATTTTAAAAAAAATGTACTTTTCTTTTTTTCCATACCTGTATAATTAGTCCAGTAATTACTGTATCCAAAAAAATAACATTCTGTTTTTCATCTATCATTTTCAGCTGTTTGTTTACTATATCAGAAGATACAAGAATTTGTGTATTAGATAAAAAAGTAAATGTCAGTGGTTGTTTTTAAATTTTCATTTACTATGCTTCACAGTGTCTTGCTAAAGTGATGGTTAACAAGTTAATCTTGAAAAGCATTCAGTAGTTTTGGTCCTTCCTAACTTACAAATAGCAATCATCATAGAGTTAATCAGTGTCCCTATTTTTTGTTTGATGGGGCAACAGTGGATAGGGTCCTAAGAAAGATAAAAAGAGAAAAAGGACTTAAAGAGAGAAAAAAATCACTGATAAGTAAAAGAGAAGATCTAGGTAGAGGCTGGCAGTTAGGTAATTAAAGTGATATCTAAAGAGCTGGTGAAATAGATGGAGAAAGAGGAGGAGAAGAAGTGTTTTAAAGAGAAGATAAGAAAGATATTTAGAGTGTGGAAGAAGAAGAAGAAGAAGAAGAAGAAGAAGAAGAAGAAGAAGAAGAAGAAGAAGAGATATTTGCACTAAAGCTGGAATCCAATCACAGAAACCATTCCTTGCATTCCTTGCATTCCTTTCAAGGAGTACTAAAATTGGATCTTTTCCATCACTCAAATGAAAAGATTCTAGTTTTGGTCAATCTCCAAGAGTCTTTTAAAAAAATGGCCGAAATATTAGAGTTTTGCCAGGGATCCTTTTTCCACTTCACTAGAAATATTTTACTGATAGAAGCTTTGTTATTTTTTCCTTTAATTTCCAATGACAAAGAATACTATCTTTGAAATTACTTATTTCAAGATGAATTACCAAATGGTAACCATTTCTTTTCCCTGAGGGAGTTACATTGTTTTTAAGTATTTTCTTCTCATTTGGCAATGCCTAACTTCTCTCTCATGCCTAACTTCTCTCTCAGCATAATGGCATTTTTGCAGAGCTAATAGTAGACAATTCTTACTCTTCATTAACTAGTATGTCTTTGAATGTTATAGTTTGAGGTATTTAGTTTTGCTATACACACACACACACACACACACACACACACACACACACACACACACACACACACACACACACACATGTTCAGACTGAGATAGATACATAGACAAGATGATTAAGTAATCTGTAAGACTACCTCGCTTACTATTGATCTATGCGATGTACTTATATTGTTACTCTGACATCTTTCATTGATAGCCAAAAGCTGTGATCATGATTTCTTCTGAGACTTACTTGCTCACCCTACTGTCACATAACATGCAAAGAAAGAAGCAAACAAACTGCTCAAGGTACATATCAATATTCACAGACATTAAGATAGATGTAATATCAGTTTCTCTGACTGTATCACTGTCTGTCTGTTTACATATATATATATATATATATATTTATATATATATATATATATATGATTAAACAATAAAGACATATTTTGTCTATGCATTTTGGTATTTATCCATTTGAGTTGCTGCCTTGATTTTCGGTATCCAGTGGGGATTGGTTTATAAACCTCCCAAAATTAATTGTTTCCCTAGTACTTTCTCCCTGATCTTGGGCCATCATCAGAGGTGTATATATTACAATAGTGATTAGAACTTTGCATATACATCACTACTTTGTAAGTGTTTTCCATTTATTATTTATACTGGTCTGCTGTTGTAGCATTTATTTTTAAACTGGATCTATAAGTAGCAGCAGTAAAAACCTGAAATAAATTTATAATGATAGCAAGAAAGTGAATTTTTTTCTTTTTGTCTTTATATAAAAGGATTTTTTAACTCAGCACATCGAATGTTGATATATCATTAATCCCAAATCAATTATACATCAATAGCCGTTAGTAGTGAGCGCTCCCATTGGATACTCCTATGCTTTGGATATTCTCCTTGGATCACATAAGAATATATATATATATATATATATATATATATATATATATATATATATATATGTATGTATGTATGTATGTATGTACATATAAATATATAATTATGATTAAAATCTCATAATTATAGCATTTTTAATGTGTGAAATTGTTAAAATGCTCTATGCACATCAGTGCAGTGCACTATAACAACATTTCACTGATGAAAAAGGATAACAATAAAAACAGAATAAAACACATGACTGTTTCACATTGCAGTTTTACATTGTGGAGCTAGTCTCTGGCTGAGGTTACTCCTGGAACGAGCAGCAGCAAGCATAGGCCTCTATGTTAATGCACACAAAACGGAATATATGTGCTATAACCAAACGGGGGACATCTCCACTCTAGAAGGAACCCCTCTTAAACTAGTAGACAAATTCACGTACCTAGGAAGCAGCGTCGAATCAACCGAAAAGGACATCGAAACGAGGTTAACGAAAGCATGGACAGCTATCAATAGGCTATCGACTATATGGAAATCAGACCTAACCGATAAAATGAAACGCAGTTTCTTCCAGGCAGCGGTCACATCGATACTGCTATATGGATGCACTACATGGACGCTAACAAAACGGCTGGAGAAGAAACTAGATGGCAATTACACAAGAATGCTGCGTGCAATCCTCAACAAGTCCTGGCGGCAACACCCAACAAGACACCAACTGTACGGCCACCTGCCCCCTATCACGAAAACTATTCAAGTTAGGCGAACCAGACATGCAGGACATTGCTGGAGAAGCAGAGATGAACTCATAAGAGATGTACTCTTATGGATCCCCACACACGGCCGCGCAAAAGCAGGACGACCAGCACGAACGTACATTCAGCAGCTATGTGAGGATACAGGTTGTTGTCCTGAAGACCTACCTAGGGCGATGAACGATAGGGAGGAGTGGCGAGAGAGGGTCAGGGATATCCGTGCTGCCAGCACGATATGATGATGATGATGATATATATATATATATATATATATATATATGTAATAATGGCCAGTTTTACATATATATATATATATATATTTCATGAGATTTAAAACATGAATTTTTTGTCCAGTTTTTCTCGTTAGTAAGTTGCCACTAATATGGATCAAGGTTGCTTAAAAACTGTCAAACCTTTTTATATGAAGTCTGGGTTATTTTAATAATAATAGTTGATCAACATCAAGAAAATAGATTTTGTAAGGTTGTTTTTAAATAATTTGGTTACTTGAAAAATAATGATTCATTTTACATTTAAATATGAAGTGAAATTGGACATTGGAATTATGTGATAATATATTTATAAATACTTTTCTTTTTCTCACTATATTGTTGAATCGAAGTTTGAGACATCTAAAAGTAAAATCATTTTCACCTTCATTTTACCTTTCTTTGTTAATTGCATTTGTTTTCTTTTATCTTCTGCTTGAGAAATTATCATGAAAAACTAAGTGCAAAAATTGACAATGTTATTCCAAATTCCTTTGAGTTTTATGCTTACTTTTTCTATCTTAATTTTAAAATTTCTTTGTGTTTTAAGTTTTTTTTTTTTCTGAACAGCTAAGGTTGTTCATTTTCAATTTGGAGCTGTTGATTAAGAGTAAAATATTAAGACCAGCCCAGTCATCTTTTTTTCTCTTTGTAATCATAGATCAGAAACGAAGATCAAAGATGAAGCTGTGGATTTTTTTAATGGAAAACCTTTCATTGAACTCTTTCCTTTTTCCAATACAAAAAAATCAGAAAAAATGAAGTAAATCTTCCTAAGTGTGTTATGAAAAGAGCCCTGAAAATAAGGTCTTTTCTTTTTGGTCTATGTTTTTATCATTTTATACTTGTTTTATTTGTTTGGTAATCCAAAAGTTCCAGGAAAAGAAAGAGAAAACAAAATAAAAAGAGAGAAAAAGTGAAGAGAAGTCAAAATTTTTATTTTGAGGGAAAAATTGAAGTAGAATTGCAGATGAAAAGTCTTGAACCAAAATCTATGCCAAATCTAACAAAATCATTTTATTCTTTTTTAGAATATTCTAATATTTTAGTTAAGTATCAAATCAACTTACTTGTTTTAATCAGAATGGTAATTAGGTTGTTGTACCAATTATTAACTCTCATTTTAATTAGTAATCATTAAAGTGTTCAGCTGACTGCGTACAGACATTTAGTGCTTTAGATAATTCTCACTGCAGTGATTTTGATTGTCATTAGAAGC
This sequence comes from Sepioteuthis lessoniana, assembly GCA_963585895.1. Classification (NCBI taxonomy): domain Eukaryota; kingdom Metazoa; phylum Mollusca; class Cephalopoda; order Myopsida; family Loliginidae; genus Sepioteuthis; species Sepioteuthis lessoniana. The sequence goes on from OY757918.1 coordinate 109,827,827, forward strand.
ATAGCACTTCTGCCAGACTATATAACTGATAATATCTAACTAACCCAGCAAAGAAATTCCCTTAGATGTCATTGTATACATTACATCATCAAAATGTACAAATAGCAAATGTTATAAGGACATCTTTAAAGGCATTTAAAAATTGCAAAAAATGAATAGAGTGTTTTCTTTTTTCCTTGATCTTGATAATGGAGAAGATTAGGGCCAATATTACTTAAGATAATTTACTCACTGAATCTAGATGTGATTTTTCTTGAATGTAAACAAAATTTAGTAAAATTTCAAAACATACCTTGTTTATAGTTTCTAATCAAACTAATATATATATATATATGTATATATATTCGGAGAAATCCCGGTGGCATTGTGGCTAAAGCGTGGACTATGACATTACAAGAAAAGGGGTTTGAACTCCAATCATGCTATTATGTAACATTTCAGACAAATAACTTTAATAAAGGCATGAACCCTGTAATTTCCCTTGCTAAGGGTTAACTAGTACCACTATTGCTCTTCTAGAAAAATGACTTTGGCATTAAATAACCCCTGAAGGTTGATATTGTATTAAATAAAGAAGTGAAACAAACACATATATACAGCGGAAGTGTTCAGCAATAACAGATGAAATAAATTTATAATGGAATATACGGACTGATTTTCTTGTTTCCCAATATATACAAATATATATATATATATATATATATATATATATATATATATATATATATATATGTATGTGTGTGTGTATGTCTGTGTATGTGTGTGAATGTATATATATATATAAATTTAATGAATTACTTGGCATAGTTTGCTTTTATTGAAAAATTTAGAATAATACTTTTTAAATAGACTAATATTGTTTTAAAATGCTCTCATACAAAATACCTAAAGATCTATACTTACTGAGCATTTGTATGAGTTGTATTATTTAATGCAAAGACTATTATATATCTCTACACATTTGTAAATATGGAATAGTTATGACAACCATTTACTTTCACTTTCTGCTCACATATAGGTCAGTCAGAAAAAATTAATAGATTTCTTCTTTATAAAATAAACTAGACAGATAGTTACAGAAACAACAATCAAGGATTAAAAAATTTCTTTATGAATATTGCACTGATGTAGTCAGAATATTTAAGTTTCTTCCACGGTATTTTCTCCAGATTTGAAATCGAAATGTGTTAGTTTTTTCCTTGATCAGAGCCTAGACATATATGTCCATTCAATGCCACAACTGTTGATGAAGAGAACAAGACTAGCACCATGCATATACACAGAGGGTAGGGAATATCAATTTCATATGTACCAACAATACCTATGACTTCTTACAGCCCAGAATTGGATAAATATGGCAGCCAACCAGGAAATTTGATGGAGTTCAAAATGAGAGGGTTAAATTTGTAGTCAAAAGAATTTTCTCTTCATAGTTTTAGTAAGACATTGGCACAACACAGTTTTCATGATATATGTTTATTAGACTTTTGCCACATGTTTCTTGGAAATCAACCATTTATCACAGTTTTGGTAATTTTATTTTGATTTTCACAGTGGGAATGACAGAAATGTAATTCATCAGGTTCTGGGTAGATAAGACCAAAACTGAAACACTTTGCACTTGTTGGCAAACTCTGTCAGACATTTTTATTTGTTTGTTTTAATGAGACATTCGGATTTCTTCAGTGATAGTAACAATAATATTTGTTGTGAAAGAGATAAAGAGAAGCCTTTTTAATTTGATTAAAACATTTTTGTTTGGGTGCTTCTGCCATTAACCTACTTTCACAATGACCCATTCTTTTGGCATAAATAAGATATAAAGGAATAACAATTGAACACATCAACAACTATATGGTTCATGTTAAAATTTTGTTGGTAGTGGTAACACAATAACCCATTTTTTAAATGTAAGAATCAGATTGTTTAGAACATCAACTCTATGGTCATGATTGTATTTTGATCTTAAATATGGTGGTTAGATATTTTATGAACATTTTTTTTATCAGAAAGGTAGATACAGAATCAAAATGGTAATTTGTTTCACCTTAGTAGATATGTTATAAATTAATTCCTGACCATTGACAATACTTATCTCCCTGATATTTAAAGAATATCTATTGTAAAATCAAAAACAATGAATTTATCATATATAATAGCACGATTCTGTCTGAAATGCTTGTATTAATTTTATGATCACCATATCTTTCATCCTGATTTCTCATATTCAAATTATACTCAATACTCAAACTTGTTAAATCAAATTTTTCACTGAGCAGAGAAAATATGACTCAAATTTCTCAAATGAAGCATTGTGAATTATTATTAAGAGAAAATAAAAAAATGAAAGTTATATGATTAAACTTGGTAGGTATTTATAGCTTAATTAGTAGGGCAGCTGTCTTAGATAGGTAGGCTTTCCAATGCAAAGAGATACAGTTCCAGGTATTTTGAAAAAGTTGTTTTATATTTTGGATCAGTTCAACAGACAAAAGATCATATACAAATGGGCTGAAAGATGCAAGTAAAAACAACAGAAATGAGGATGAAAGTCAAAAATGAATAATAACTTAATACAATTTTCCTGTTTATTGTAAGGTAGTAAAAAATATAGCATAAAGGATTAGAAAAGAGAAATAAATCTGAACGCTGCCTGGTCACCATCTTTTATGGCTATATTCATTAAGGTATCATCCAAGAAGAACAAGTACTCAACGTATGGGATGCAATTGTTGTCAAAATCTAAGAATGGTAATGTTGATAATCATACTGATACCACATTCTGATCCAAGACTGTAAACTATGTTAAATGAGAGTGTATCTCTTCTACCAAATTTCTGATTTTATTGATTTGGCCTTGAATGAATTCTTGTTGTTCGTTTTTTTGTATGATTTAGTTAGTTTCCTTTTGGCTTTTAAAAGTTTCTGTATGTTGGCATTTGTGGGGTTTCTATTAATAAGTAAGGATGTTTTTTCATGTTATCTTGTTTTTCCCTATCTGCTATTGATAGCAAAAGAACTCCATATTTGGTTCTTGGTTTGGTTAGTATGCACTCAGCTTCTGCTTCTATGTGGGTTGTAATAAAGTTTTCATATATGTCATTTAGAGAATCTCTTTTAGATGTCTCTTAAAGAGAATCAAATTTCTTTCTTACTGTTACTGTATATTGATTGCTAATAGTATAATATTGGCAAGTAAGGACTGTATCCTCATATCTTGAAGCTTTATCTGTTTCTTATTTCCGTGTAGACTTAGGCAAAACTTTACCGAGACAATTCTGTGATTGGAAGACACTCCTTTGAAAGAGGAGTATGCTTCACAGTTAAAAGCAATTTTATCCACCTAAATAATGTAGTACGAATGTCAATAGATCTAATAAAAGAAAATGGTTTCACATTAAAAAAGACAAGAAATAAAAAATATACTACAGAAACTAAAATATGCAGACTATGTAGCATATCTTGTGCTTCTCACAAATACACCTGCCTAAGCTGAATCCCTGCTGCATAGCCTGATACAAGCACTAAGAGGCATTGGCCTTTACATGAAGGCAGATAAAACAGAGTTCATGCATTTTAAACATGGAACTGTCTCCATATTAAATGACAAACCTCTGAAATTAGTAGACCAGTTTATATACCTTGGCAGTAATATTTCATCAGCTGAAATAAGTGTCAACATATTCATTGAGAAGATGTGGACTACTATTGGGAGGATGTTGATAAAGTAAAAATTTGATCTCTCTGATGAAAACCCCCCCAGATTTCTTGCATGCTATGGCTGTCTGTACAACTGTATGGTTGCACTACCTGGATTCTAACTAAATGTTTTGAGAAATAACTATATGGAAACTAACTTGAATACTGCATGTTGTTTTGAACAAATTCTGGAAGGAGCTGTACAGCCACTTACTTCCCATCTCTCAATAAAAGGGACAAGATATGCAGGGCACTGTTGGAGAAGTGAGGATGAGCTTGTGAGCAACATTTTCCACTGGACTACTACACATGGACACACCAGTGCTGGCTGACCAGCAAAGACTTACATACATCAGCTTTGTGAAGACACTGGATGAAATCTAGAAGTCTTTCCAGGAACAATCAATTATAGGGATTGGTGGAGAGAGTGACTCAAGAGATTCTCTGACTCTCTAGTATCTGCATGACTTGATGAGGATGATGATGAGGATGATAATTAATGCATACTTAAAAGATCTTGTCATTTTTTCAAGCAAATTTTGCCAGTTTATCCCCAAGAATTAAAAGGAAGAAATAGCAAAAGTGGATGAGTAACCTGCCAATTATTTAAGTTTCCATGATTGAATTATTTATGATGTCAAACAAGTTCGCAAACATGTGAATTTAATTCTTATTAGAAGTCACTTCTTTATACAAATTTCATTTTGTTAAGCTTCAACTAGTTTTGTCATTCACATGGCAAAATGATAAAAAAACAAATTAAAAGTGAATAAAATGTCATCATCTGACATTGTGTCACACTGGGCTCATGCACACCAGTGATTTTATTCAAAGGCTGTGGGGAATAGTTGCTTATGTTTGCTTTTTATTTACTCTTCTCATGCTGTTATTTTGTGGACCATGTAAATATAAAAAAGACGTCAACAATGATGGAAACTGCAGGTGGTTGTTGTAAACTTAAAAACCATATCTACATGACACATGGTATTGTAGATCCAATTCTGCCGATGCATTTAGAATTATGTTCAAAGCAGATATTTTGTTTAATAAAGCAAATGAGTTTTTCTGAAAGAATACGCTTGAAACATGAAACCCTCCAAGGATACTTTTCCAGTCATAGTGGATAAAAAGCCAGGTCTCTGTTGCTTCTTTTACTCTTAGCCAAATGCTTCTGGCAACCACATTTTAAACAGCAGGTTTCATTTTCAAAATACATGTTTTCTTTGTAATGGTATTTCACAAAAAAAAAAAAAACATTTTCTTTTCAGGCTTCATTGAATGTTTTCTTAAAAACCTCAGGGTACTAGCATCTAGCCATCTATCTACAAAATGTTATATCTTCTATGGGTTATCTTGTGTTAAAAGAAATATTTCAAGAACTGATTTTCCTTTGGCTGTCTGCACCATTCAGAAATCTTTAGTTACCATTGTTAATGTTATATTTATGAACCAATAAAATCTGTAACAAACAAGTTGTACAAATGTGATTCTTTTCTTAGTTCTACATAAGACTACTGAAAGCATTCAACTAAAATGTTGAAAGAAAAAAATATTAACAATCACATCAGTGTAGATGATACAAATATTAACATTATAAATATTATCAAATATTAACATCAAAGTAGGTGCTTTGTATATAATTATTTATTCTTAAATTTGTCTCTAAAAGGCAGTAGGGATCTACCTTGTAGGAATTGAACTAATGATACAAAAAAGTGGTTTTCATGATAAAATTCTTAACAAGTAATAAAAAAAATATCAGCTTATATGTTCAAGCAGAAATGTCCTCAAAATAATCCCTTTAACATTTTTTAATTGTGACAAACACATGCATAAACATTTTTTAAGAGAATTCTCACATGATTACAAAAGAGTTAGTTTGTGTTCTTGAACTGGTACTTACAGATTTTAGCAACAAAATATTTTGAAAATTTTGTTAAGTTTAAAATTTGTTGATATATTTATCCTAACCCTTTAATCTAAAAAGGTAAAACCTCAGAAAGTTACACCTGAAAGTTTTTCTATCTCTTTTACAAACAAACTTAAAATTAAAAACAGAATCTCTTTCATAGACATCTTAGTTGATATGAAAAGACACACCTCTGCTACATCCT
>OY757918.1:109838639-109846139 GCA_963585895.1 Sepioteuthis lessoniana
CTACGCTAAATATCAAAAATAGATGTCATTGATTTTTTATGCAACATACCTTTTGGCAAAAACTGCTGTTGAAAATTAATGGAGACTGACCCTGACTCGTCTAGATGAACACTACATAGTAAAGGAGCAGTTGAAAAGGTATGGAGATACGCACTGACTCATCTAGATGATCACTAAATGTCTTAACAACAGTGTAGACATTTACACACTGGTATTATGTAGATAAGTTGCTTATTTTTGGATTTGTCCTTGGATTTAGAATTTAAAATTATGAAGAATATGTAAGGCTACAGTGTCATTACTTCTTGATCAAGACCTTATATATTTTACACAAATATTCATGCATATACAAAAGTATACACAAATATATATATATATGTAAACCGAGAAAGAGAATGAGAAAGATAGCAAGAAATAAAGAGAGAGAGAGAGAGAGAGAGAGAGATGAACCAAAGTGATGAGACAAAGATGAGTATTTCTTTCGTATCATTTAATTTTTGATTAGTCTCAGCTTGTTTCAACTTCAAGTTATCATCAGGAGAAAAGTTTTGAGAAAAACTTTTTCAGGAATTTTTCTAAATGAGTCTATTGACCCAGTCAGCTGGAGCTGTAGAATACATTGACTGCATCTCTGCAGAGGAGTAAAACTGCTTCAATGAGTGTCCCATATATGACATGAAACAATCTGATGTTGAAGCTCCAGTAATTCTGTGGAGTAACCCTTCACTGTCATTACTCCCAGTTCCACTCTGGCACATAGTGGTAGCATTTGATAGGGTCCCATCTATGGGTTTAATAGAATTAAACTGTGTACTCATTCTAAACTGAATTGTTTGAAATAGAACAGTTTTCAACATTTAAACTGTATACTTACACTTAACCGAACTGTTTGTAATGGAACTGTTTATATGTAAAGAAATGGATTTGGCACTAAATAACCTACCATGGTTGATACACCTTAAAATAAAAAGAAAAGAAGGAAAGAAGCAAGTTCATATACTGCAAAAGAAGAAATGACAAATGGACTGATAGGGAGGCAATAACATTTTCTGTATAAAAGAATGTTTTTCACTTACGCTAAGAAGGATGATAGCCCTGGGGTAAAATATCCAACTAACATAAAGTCAGCTGGGGTTCAATCCTAGCTTGAAGCATCTCGTGTGTCTAGCAACACAGAAGAGTTGTGATACAACAAAACAATCTGTCTTAAGATAACAATATATATAAAGTCCCCCAGAGGGTTGTGCACACTCAAATGGGGAATTGCCGGCTGCCACGTATGCATAAACACAAAGCTCTTCTCATGAAACGAGCACTCCAGCAACTGATAGCAGATATGTAAAAATATACATGTAAAAAATTCCCACAATTATACTGAGAATGATGATAACTCTGTGGTAAGATATGTGACTGACATAAAGTCAGCTGGGTTTCAATCCCAGTTTGAAGCATAGCCACACTAAAGAGTAGTGATACAACTAAACATTCTGTCAATGGGTGACTGTGTGTGTGTACTTAACTGAGATTTTGTTACTCTTACCAATGTTAAACTGGGTTGAATATTGTTTTGTTTTAATATTAACCTGGCCTGAAAATACCATACATCATAAAATCTGAGGTTTTATTTAATTTTTTATTCCAAGAGATCACAGCAAATTCTATAAATTTTAAAAATTTGTCATAAAGTAACATGCAAGTCTCTTCTAAGTTGAAATTGTGTTCTGAGGCAGGTATTTATATTATTCCATGTAGGAAATGTAAAAATTTTTATATCAAAGAAACATCTAGATTTCTTATAAAGTATTCATGATATAAAAAAGGGAGATAACTTTCATCATACATCAATAAGAAACAGACTACAATTTCAAATTAAAGAGGCTGGCATGTTACTTTTCCTAAAAATTGAAGTTTTGTTTTAAATCATGATCTGATGAAGCCCATACAGGGAGAAATGTCACAATGAATATATAAATACACCACCTTATTGGTTTTCATGTCTTATCTTTCTTCTATACAATTGGATATTTTATCCACACACACACACACACACACACACACACACACACACACACACACACACACACACACACACACACACACACACACACATATCTGTATCTACATATGTGTATATATATATATATATACATATATATGAATTTATATTAACTGATAATACATATATATGTATCACATATGTATATATATATATATATATATATATATATATGACAAGTACATGATGGTGGATAAACAATAAGCATAACTCTTACCCACCCACAACAAAAAAATCTTTGCAAAATAAAATCTGGAAAATAATTTTTTCCTTCTTCGAAAATATTTCTTGATCTGAAAAAAAGTCAAATCATAATAAAATAAAATAAAAAAATGTCTTTAAATTTCTGTGTAGAAAATAGGAAGAAAAAAGTGCAAAGAAGAAAGAATGAACATTTGTTTTCTGAACATTTTGCCTGTGTGTAGGCGGAGGATTTGGAACACAATCTTCATAATACTCATGTATATATCTATTAGCTTATAAATGCTTGTGGTTACTTACTAGAGCTGAGATGGAAAGATGAAGATTGTAATATTTTTCCATGAGACCTATTTATAAAGACATACTTTTATTTCTCTAAGCGTCTTCCGAGAGGTGAGTGGGTGGGTGAAGTTATACAGCTCTGCCACCCCCACAATATTGCACATATACACATGAATATATTTATAGATCTATATGCAAATATCTATACACATACAATGCACTCAAGCAAAATAAACTCCCATATGCTTATATGTATATATATATATATCTGTGCATGTGTGTGTATTTATCTATCTATTGATCTATCTATATTTACATAGATAGCGTGTGTGTGTGTGTGTGTGTGCGCATGCCCACATATATATATATATATATATATATAGCAACTGCACAATTTTTCACAGATCACAGCTGTACCTCATAATCCTACTCACCCACTGTCATTATTCCATGGTCTGGTTGAGCAATCCTCTCCTACATAGGACTGCTCAGACACAAGAGTCTCCACTAGCGTCAGTCTCCATCATAGGAGGGCACAACAATGATGTTAGGATAAGACTTCTGCTGCAGATATGTAGATATGAAACTGCATGTTTCTGACCGTTCATCCATACCTCCATCATCATGGAAATTTTTCAAGAGAAAAGTTGGTTGAAGAAAAGATTGTTAGGGAAGATTTGTACATCATGTTGTTATGGTCAGCACTTAAACAATGCAAGCACCACTCTCTAAGTCTTCATGGTTATTATCCAGGGATGAGTCAAAGCAAGATAACTAGTAATCATGTTAACTGCAGCTGTTCTATTTGAATTGTCCTTTTCTAATTAGATAATTTGACAAAGAATTAAGGGTTGCAAAACTATCAGCTATAATGTCCTAAATGGTCATTGAGCAGAAAGCTTCTTTGAGAGGTTTTGGTATTCATCCAGCAGAGTGTCTAGTCACCCACCTCACCAGAAAAACTCCCTAGGGATATCAGTTTAGTCCAGGAAACAGATAATTCTAAGTTACATAGTACCATTATAAGAACACACACACACACACACACACACACACACACACACACACACACACACACACACACACACACACACATATATATACATATAGATAGATAAACACATGTATATATATTTATATATATCTATATATGAGTATATATAAATGTATATATGTTTATATATATATGTGTATATATAAATATACATGCATAGATAAATGCATACACATAAATACAAACACCCCCCCACACATATATCAGTGTATATATATATATATGTATACATTCACACACACGCATATATATATATATGTATATATATTTATACATATTTATATAAATACATACATATATATACATATATATATATAAGTACAAATACACCACAAATGCACAAACACACACACACATATGCATATGCACACAGACATATATATATATATATATATATATATATATGTAATAAGTAGAGAAAAAGATAAAGACCAAGGAATATCTTTATATACTGAAAAAGATGGGTTTGTATGTAGGTATGTAGATAAACATATTGATATAAAGAGAAAAAATGAAAATAAAGAAATTAGGAGAAAATAATCAGTTTCATGTCCTACTGTTTGACCTCCAGGTCAAGCCAGGTCAAATTAGCTATTTGGTTAGATTTTAATGCCAAATGTCATGGCTGTATGAGTGGGTGGGTTATATCAGACAGTAACAATATAACAAAATATCTGATCCAATTATTAGAAGTATCTTTTTTGATAGAAGAACAAATCCCAAGGAAATGATAAAGGTTATAAAAGGTTTTCATGAAATTTGCTTCAGCTGTACAGGATTCAAGTCATTGGCCTAGTGGGTTGAGCATTCGCTAATGGTCCGGGAGACCTGGGTTTCAATCCCAGGTTTCGTCATACCAAAGACTTTAAAAATTGTACTTGATACCTCCTTGCTTAACACTCAGCAATATAAGGTACATATCAAGGGTAAAGTGGAGCAATCTAAGGAAAGGAGTAGTGCCCTTCCTTATACCTTGGTATAGTAGCTATTGAAAAGGGAGCCTTCTGGTCACCCTTGACTATGGTGGCCAACTTACTTACTAATGAATAATACAAATTCCAATTAAAAACTATAAACAAAGAATATATATATATATATATATATATATATATATATATTCAAGAGAATACATACAGGAGTGTACTGCTCTGTTATTAATAAGATTAATTGATAAAATGTATCTAATGTTAATTTGAAAAATTAATGTGAGTTAAATAAATGATATCTATTGAGTTTTTCTATGATGTAGAAAATCTCTAGAAGTGTTGTCAAAAATACTTGATCTCAGATAATGTGTTAATACTGGAAATTAGATATGCATTGTTTTCTGTGAAAACAAGAAGGATTAGCAAGAAAAAATAAAAACAAAAAACAAATGAAGGATTTCTTTCTTGTGAGATAATCTGAAATCTTTCTTTGCTCCAGTTTGTATGGGAGGCAGAATATTACTTCTACAGCATGTAATTTTGTTGAGCTGGTGCTATACTTTTGTAAAATAAGCCAATATATATATATATATATATATATATATATATATATATATATACAAATTTCATTAAACATGATGAACATGTTCTGTCTACATATTTTCTTCTGGATCCATTCATATTCCCGCTGAATATGATAAAAGCAATACAGGAATATGAATGGATCCAGAAGAAAATATGTAGACAGAACATGTTTATCATGTTTAATGAAATTTGTATATATATATATATATATATATATATATATATATATATATATATATATATATATATGATAAATATATGTTTATTGATATATGCTTATATATACTCTGAAATATATATTTCGATAATAGTGTCAACACTATATTAACTTAGATATATATATATATATATGTTGTCTCATTATTATGGAACACTCTTTATTCATAAATATGCAAACTATATTTTATAAATATATATATAAAGATATAGATATGGAAGTAAATAAGAAAATTATATCCGACTTTGTGAAGAAAGTAAAAAAAAGAAAATATACAAATCTGATGAATTTCTTATGAAAGTTGTCATTAAACAGTTTCGTTTTATAAACCTTCTTCAAGAATTTAAACTCATGAAAAGTATTATTTAAATAGCAATGGATGTTTGTATTCAAACAACATTTTTCATGAATTTAAAGTCCTGAAAAAGGTTATTAAAACCGAAATGCTTAATGTCAGCTTTCATAATAAATTCATCAAATTTGGATTATTTTGTTTTTTCTACTTTCTTCATGCACACACACACACACACACACACACACACATATATATATATATATATATATATATATATATATATATATATATATATATATATATAATATGGAGTTACTTATCATGTAATGATTATTATAAAAGTTAGTGAACAAAGCAAACTATGTTCAGATCTTGAATAAGGCGGTATACATTTCATATAGTGCTAATACTCTCATAAAAGGTATTTATCTGTTGATTCCATCTTGAGTTATAAATAAATAGTTGGTCAGACTGAATTCTTTAATTATGGTATGCCAACTAGTCAAGGAGAAGGAAAACACTTAATTCATACCTGTTAAACACTGCTTTAAAATTGACCTTGTGTTGTGTCCTGCTCATGCAGAGGGGTTGGATAAATACATACTACTACAATTATTACTTCTACTACTACTGCTACTAATAATAATAATAATACTAATAATAATGATAATAATAGGAACATTGTGATTTTTCCATTTCATTGATTCTTTGTTCATCTCTCCAAAACTTTCCTGTCCTATGTCTAAAGTGTCATTCCCACCCTGACACTTCTACCTAAAATGAAAGGGCAGTATCTGTATCTGCGTATGATCTAAGAAAAAGAAAACTGATTTAAAAGCAGCTAAACTATGCTTAAAAATTGGCAATGTGTCACATCTTGCTTATATGAGGATCATTAAATAAGTTTCCAGACTTTTTTGTATGGGCACTTTTATTGATAGTACACACATAAAACTCTAGTCTCCTTCCAAGTAATCTCCTCTGGCTGCAATGCACTTGTTGTACCATTCCAAATAGTTCTGTAACGCTCCACGGAAGTCCTCTAGTGTGAGCGTGTCAATGAACTTCGTCACAGTCTCTTTCATATCCTCAATTGTCTCATAACGACAGCCTCTGAGCTTAGGGAATAAGCAAAAGTCACAGGGAGCAAGGTCTAGACTATAGGGAGGCTGAGGAACTGTCTTGATGCTCATCTTGGTCAAATAGTCTGTGACAAGGATGGAGTTGTGGACTGGTGCATTGTCCTGGAGGAAATGCCACTGAGCCGATTTGAAGAGTGCTGGCCTCTGCCGGCCGAATTTCTTCCTGAACTCCCTTAAAACCTCAACATAGTAACCCTAACTCTAACCCTAACCCTTTGGCCAATCAACTCTGGTCTATTGACTTCCTTACTCCTCCCACACCTCATCATCCCTCACAGACTCCCTGCCTTCTTGCAAACTCTTATGCCACTCAAAAACTCATGCTCGATTCATGCAACATGCTCCAAAAGCAGTCTGAAGCATTCCATACATTTCTGTGGCGTTTTTTCCAAGTTTAAAACAGAATTTTATTGCATATCGTTTTTCTAAAGTGTCTTCACGTCCAGATTGCATTTTTGAAATTCACCAGCTGTGACAATCAGGCTTTAGTAGGGTGTATTCCAATTGCTGCTGTAGGTGTTCGTTTGAACCTGAAATCATAAAAATTGGTCAGTCATCTCATAAGATGTATAGAAATAACATACTGAATTTTCAAGAGTCTATGACAAATTTAAATGCCTGTACAAAAAAAGTCTGGAAACTTATTGAAGGCAACACGTGTATGTTGGTTAAATATATACATAAATATGTAACACTAACAGATGACTGAACCCATGATAATATGTCTTGAAAGCATATATAT
>OY757918.1:109848639-109878639 GCA_963585895.1 Sepioteuthis lessoniana
TCGAGCTGGTTGTCCCGGTTTTGCTCGCCCATATGTAGGGGTCCATAGGAGTACATCACTTATGAGCTCGTCCCTGCTTCTCCTGCAGTGTCCTGCATGTCTAGTTCGTCTAACTTGGATAGTTTTTGTGATGTGAGGTAGGTGGCCGTATAGTTGGTGCTTTGTTGGGTGTTGCCTCCAAGACTTGTTCAATATTGCTCACAGCATTCTTGTGCAATTGCTGTCTAGCTTTTTCTCCAGCCGTTTTGTTAGCGTTCAAGTTGTACATCCATATAGCAGTATTCATACAACTGCTGCTTGGAAGAAACTGTGTTTCATTTTATCAGTCAGGTCTGACTTCCATTATGTATAATATCCAGAAGTATTTATTGCTGTCTAAATAATGTATATAAAGTATGCAAATAAGATTAATCTTTATTCTAAACAGTTAATTATGAAAATAGTAAAATCAAAAAATGGAAATATGCGAAAAATGCTACAATTGAGCCCTTGAGAATGCTCCTTCTTTCAGCTCTTTTGACGTTAGTTTTCAGAAAGTTGATTAAACAATTAACTTTATTGCAATTATCAAAATTATAATTCATCTTATAAAATTTGAAAAGATGAGTTTAGAGCATGTAAACATAGGAGACAAGGTTTATTATACCCTTAAAGAAAGATGTTAGATTAAATAATGTTGTGATAACAAAATAAAGATATTTGTGGCTTTTAAATCTAGGAATGAAAAAAGGAATCCCCTCAGGGCTACAATGATATGATATACCTCTATACAGGGATCTGAAAACTTATCCAACCTCTCCCCACAAAAAAAAACATTAAGAAGGAAAACTCCATGTTCAACAAAAAGAATTTTTTGATATTATGTTTATATTGAGAAATGGCAGAAGAGACAAACTGTTAAATAAATAAAAGTAAAGATGGCGACTGTAGGTGAGGGCAACTAGAAGGCTCCCTTTTCAATAGCTACTACACCAATGTGTAAGGGAGGGTGCTACTCTTCCTTGGATTGCCCCACTTTACCTGGGGTTAGAGTGTTCGCCAATGGCCCGGGAGACCTGGGTTCAATCCCAGGTCGAGTCATACAAAAGACTCAAAAAATGGTTCTTGATGCCTCCTTGCAAGTAGAGCAATCCAGGGAAGGAGTAGCATCCTCCCCTACACATTGGTGTAGTAGCTATCGAAAAGGGAGCCTTCGGGTTACCCTCGACTATGGTCGCCAACTTTTTTTTACCCTTGATAAGTACTTTATATTGCTGAGTGTTTAGCAAAGAGGTATCAAGAACTACTTTTAAAGTCTTTGGTATGACGCAACCTGGATTGAACCCAGGTCTCCTGGATCATTGGTGAACACTTCCACATGCCAATGAACTGGTTGTTATATAAATAAACGGCATTTAATTAATGTCAAAATTGACTAGTTAATTTCCTCATTATCTAAAGTGCATAGAACATAAGTTTTGAACATTAAAAGATACAGATAATATTTGCATTATCTCTTTAATCCACAGATTAATGAAAATTCAGACATTACTGTTGACACACACACACACACACACACACACACACACACATGCACACAAACCCATATTTATACACTATATATAATTATTTTTATGAATTATTTATATTTATATGTGGGTGAATAAACAAATCTTTTTAAAAGATTTGTCTTTCAACAAGAAAGTGCACAAATACTAAACAGGAAAGCAAAATAAAAGCTGAAAGAAAGTGCTATCTCACCTCTTCCTGTCAGCTTTATTACTTTCATGTATTCAAAACATAATTATCAGATGAAACACAAGAGATTCTGAGGTTTCCTTTGATGACATTATATTATATATATATATATATATATATATATATATATAAAAGAATGGTTTTACTAATAGTTGAATTATTTGTCACCATTAAACATTTTGGTCTTTACATTGATATCGAATGTTGTATCATTGGAATTATATCAATTTTAAAATGAAATGAAAAAATGAGAAAACGTTTCCTCTTTCAATTAGTAATATTCTGTTCAAGATGATGTGTCACAATCAGTGTTCAAAATCTATCTTAAAGTACAATATATTTGCTTATATATATATATACATATATATATATATATATATATATATATATATATATAGTAAAATCTAATGTCTTTGATAAAGGAGAAAATTAATTTTTGATAAAAAGTGTGCAGGTTATACATATTAAGAAGCATTACTATATATATATTTATATTGTATCATCTTATATATTGTATATCATCATATATATTTGTATTGATGTATCGCAAAAATATTATATGATTTTACAAATAGTATAATAATCATCATGTTACGGCGCTAGTATGGATTTCCTTGACTCTCTCTCACTATTCGTCTATAATTCATCACTTCCAGCTGGTCTTTTAGACGACATCTAGTGTCCGTATAGCATTGTTGTAGATAAGTTCTAGTTGGTCGGCCCACTCTGGTACATCCATATGAATGAATCCATAGGAAAAAATGGCTTATGAGTTCTTCCTTACTTCTCCAGTAGTGTACCACATGTCTTGTTTGTCTTATTTGGATTGTTTTAGAGATGAGAGATAGGTGGCTGTACATCTATTGTTTTTGGGATGTTGCTTCCAAGATTTGTTCATTATAACTCTTAGCATTCTTGGGAAATTCCCCTTTATTTTTTTCTCTATGCACTTTGCCAGCCTCCATGTAGTGCATCCATATAGTAGAATTGACTCAAGAGCCGTTTGGAAGAAATTGCATTTTATCTTATTGCATATATATTTTTTGCATAATTTGATGTATAATCTTAAAAACTCTTAATCCAACTATTACAAATTGTTTACTTTTTTTGATAATGCCATTGAGATTTTAAATCAGTTGAAAAAATTTGGGTATGAAAATAAGTAATCTTGGAGAGGTTCAGCAATACTGGATTCCCAAGCAAAGAATTTCTGTCAATCTAAAGAACAGAACTAGTATCAAGATGTCATCATGAGATAGAATATTCACTATACCCTATTGGTCTCATTACTAGAGATGCTTCTGTAACATAGAAATAAAATTAGCACGATAAGCAGGTTTAATTATGAAAACTTAGTTGAGGATCAAGAACTTGTGAAGAGAGGGGATTTTATTCGTTTTCATTCCCAATGATATCAATATTATATATATATATATATATATATATATATATATATATATATATATATATATATATATAATATTACATATATATATATATATATATATATATGTATATAATATCATATATATATATATATATGTATGTGTACATATATATATATATATATATATATATATATAATATTGATATCATTTGGAATAAAAACAAATAAAATCAGCTCACTTCATAATTTCTTGATCATCAACTAAACGTTTCTATATTTATTTTGATGTTTCACCCTTTGTAAACTTCATCAAAAAAATTAAAATTTTAGGAAAAATATAGAGGAATGAGACATCTGTCTATAAGGTTGTCATGATGATGAGATTAAAAACAGCAATCATTAGGGAATGTTAATAAGTTGAAAATGAAAACGTGTAAACTTGAGCTTATAGAGATTAGTTTCTATATGAATGAAAATATCACTGCTGTGGGCAAAGTAAAATATTGTTAGTAACAGACATTAAAAGGTACATCAAAGGTACATCAAGGTACATCAAAATTAATGAATAAGTTGTTGCTATTCTGCATAAACCAATAACAAATTAAACGGAATATTGTTTTGTTTTAATATCAATCTTGCCAGAAAAGGTGATACATAACAAAATTTGGCTCAATGTTTAATTGTTTGATTCAAAGAGATTAGATTATTTTTATAAAGTTGCAGTATTTCTTATTACGCTTCTAAAGTAACATTGGAGTCTGTTTTAAATTCAAATTAGGTTCTGTTTCAAAATGATGTGTGACGAGTACAATTAAATTAAACCCCTTTAAATAAAAAGCCTAACTATCCTAATAGAAACCCTTTTAACAACATTTTCAAAGTTTCTTTGATATAAACTTTTTTACAGTTCTTACAAGGAATAAAATAAATACTAAGCTCTGGTTTATTGATTATATTCTGAATCATTTTGAAGATGCTTGTAGAGATTAGAATATCAATTTAAAAAAAAGAGAGAGTCAATTATATTTAATGTTTTTTGTGCCTTCCCGTAATTAAATGGCAAGCCTCTAAAAATAACAGACCAGTTCAAATACCTTGGTAATAATATCTCATCTGTTGAAATTGACGTTGGTATATACATAAACAGCTAATGACAGGTTAATGACCATATGAAAATCTGATCTCTCTGATAAAATAAAATGGGAACTCTTCTATGTTGTAGTTGTGTCAGTATTATTGTATGGTTGCACCTCATGGACATTCACAAAATACCTGGAGGAAGAGCTTGATGAAAATGACACAAGGATGCTGTTTTTAATAAGTCCTGGAAGCAATACACTGCAAAAAAAGCCGTATGGCCACTTACCTGCCATCTCTCAAACCATTCAAGTTAATTGAGAAAAACATGCTGTGCATGGCTGGTGAAGTAAGGGCAAACTCATAAGCAACATTCTTCCATTGACGCACAAGTTTTGGTTGACCAGCAAAAACTTATATTCATCAGCTCTAGGTAAAAACTGGAGGCCATCAAAAGGATTGCCAAGAGCTATAAGTGATAGGGATGGAGAGAGAGAGAGAGAGAGAGAGGGAGGGAGAGAGAGAGAGAGGGAGGGAGGGAAAGAATCAAGGAAATTTCTGTTGATGTTGATGATGATGATGGTTAAAGCAACTTTGAAATTATTCTTTCCATATAGTGTGAAACTGTATTATTTCTTTTAATGTTCTTCACACCTCGGAATCTTCAGATGATTTTTCAGTTAAGAAAAGGTCACATAGAGCAAAGAGTATAGCAGTTACACAATCCTCTCTTTGGCAAAAGAACTGCTGTTCAGAAAGTATGGAAACTGGCTATATGATTTTTATTCAATTTAGCACTCACTCATCTAGACATGGTTTTGATGTCTAGACAACAATTTATCACTTTATTATATACGTTGCTCTGCTGTATATATATTCAATTTTTACTAAAAATTTAAAGAAGTTAAAGCTTCAGCATTGATACTTTTCAATCATACAACTTTTATATATTTAATGCATTTTTTTTTCTTTGCTTTGGTAGAGGCACGAGCATAGCACGTCGTGGTCACGGAGGCGGCTTGGCTCTTTCAGAGTCAAGTCGGGGTTACTGTCGGAGCTGATATGATGCAGAAATAACCCGAAATCGGCAATGAAGACAGCGTATCACTGAAGACCTCCCTGATGCATCTAAGATGTATGATTGAAAAATGGGAGTAAAATAATTAGCCATGAATTTTCATTAAAAATACTCCTGTTCTCTGAGTAAGGATCACATTAATTTTGGGCTATTGACAATCCATTTTTCTGGAGTTTTATGCAAAACTATATTGAAATCATTAGGAATTCATTGGGATTATATATATATATATATATATATATATTGATAGATGGATAGGTAGATAGATTGATCGATAGATAGATAGGTAGATAGAGGGAGAGAGAGATAATAACTTTATTCTGTTTGTATATATGTGTGTGTGTGTGTGTGTGTGTGTGTGTGTGTGTGTGTGTGTGTGTCTGTGTGTATACGTATGCAATTTTGTTTTACCCTTCCCACCATATGCAGACTTACATGCATAGGAAAAGAAATTAATAAAGTGATGTGGAAAGAGCTGTTTGCTTTTGCATGTTTTTCATTTCTTTTTTTATTTATCTGATTCCCTTCAAATAAGAGGATCAATAATTATTGGAAAATAAAAAAATCAAAGAGCAGATCAAGTCAAAGACATAAGATAAATAATGCAATGGAAAGAGACGGAAATAATTCTTTATCTACTTACCTACATTTCACCCTTTCTTTTTTTTTAGTTTTATATATTCACATTACGATGCAGTCATACATTCAGAGGTAGACATATTTTGGTAAATGTGTATATACAGAAAACTTATGTGAATATTGATAGACTCATTATATCTTAGTTACACACTAATCTGTTTATTTACTCATGAATATAACCAATAAAATATATGAAATTTATAATTTATTCTGCACAAACAGTGACTCACACTCATGTAGACAGTAACACACACACAGATTAACACACTCAGATTAACACACACACACACACACACACACACACACACACACACACACACACACACACACACACACATCCACACACACCCATGTATATATATATATATATATATATACACACATACATATATATATGGAGTGAGTTCTATATTTTCATATGATTTTATACGAGCCATATTTAACACACACACACACACACACACACACACACACACACACACACACACACACACACACACACGTATATATATATATATGTAAGTATCACTACTATCGCTTTTCCTATTTATAAATAGATATTGGTGATAGAGCGTATATATAACTTAGGATTGGATAGTATCGGTAGAGAGTCAATAGCAGTTGGTGACTGTCACTTTCATATATATAAATATATTTATTCAACTCTCCTGCACAAACAAGATGCGACACAAGGTCAATTTGAAGGGGAGATCTGCAAGTTTGAATTTAGATTTTTTTTTAATCCCCTTAATTAGTTGTCCTACCAAAGTTAGAGCTCAGTCTTCTCAACTCCTTATCCATAGTGGGAGAATAGATGAATTCGTTTCTTTCCCAAGAGTATCAAACATATGTGAAATTCATGCAACCTTGTCGGTGATTTAAACATAGTTTATCGTGTACATTTCTTCCGAAGATTACCATTGCACCACAAACGCGCATGTATATATATATATGCGCGCGCGTGTGTGTAGGTGAGTGTGGTGTGTGTGTGTGTATATATCGATATATATATACACGCACACAAACACACATATATACACACAAACACACACATACGTGGTGCCTTCAATAAGTTTTCAGACTTTTTTTGTAGAGCCATTTAAAATTGTCGTAGACTCTTAAAAAATCAGTATATTATTGCTATACATCTTATGAGATGACTGACCAATTTTTATGATTTCAGGTTCAAATGAACTGCTGCAGCAGCAATTGGAATACACCCTACTAAAGCCTGGTTGTCACAGCTGGTGAATTTCAAAAATGCAATCTGACACTTTAGAAGAACGATATGCAATAAAATTCTGTTTTAAACTTGGAAAAAACGCCACAGAAACGTATGGAATGCTTCAGACTACTTTTCGACCATCTTGCATGAATCGAGCATGAGTTTTTGAGTAGCCTAAGATTCAAGGAAGGCAGGGAGTGTGTGATGGATGATGAGAGGTGTGGGAGGAGTAAGGAAGTCAGAACACCAGAGTAGATTGGCCACAGGGTTAGGGTTAGGCTTAGGGTTACTATGTTGAGGGTGTTCAGGAAGAGATTCCTTGGGAAGAGGCCAGCACTCTTCAAATCGGGTCAGTGACATTTCCACCAGGAAAATTCCCCAGTCTACAACTCCATCCTTGTCACGGACTATTTGACCAAGATGGGTATCAAGACAGTTCCTCAGCTTCCCTGTAGTCCAGACCTTGCTCCCTGTGACTTTTGGTTATTCGCTAAGCTCAGAGGCTGTCATTATGAGACAATTGAGGAGATGAAAGAGGCTGTGACGAAGGTCATTGACACAAGAGTACTTCGATGGGGCCTTCCAGAAGTTGTTAGAACGGTACAAGTGCATTGCAGCCGGAGGAGATAACTTCGAAGTGGACTAGGGTTTCATGTGTGTACTATCAATAAAAGTGCCCATACGAAAACAAGTCTGGAAACTTAACGTATGCACCTCGTATATATATATATATATATACTCGCACATACACTAATATATATATATATATATATATATATATATATATATGTGTGTGTGTGTGTGTGTGTGTGTGTGTGTGTGTGTGAGTGTGTTTTAATAGGTTTGAATTCCGAGTTTTTCTTCTCCTAGACTGGTTGCCTTACCAAGGCTAAAGAACCCTGTCTACCCTACAATTTACACATAGCTGGAGGGAGAATAATTGGATTCATACCTTTTCCAAGTGTATTAGGGCTATGTAAAATGCAATCAACCTTGTCCAGGATTTGAACTTGTGTTACCCTGTCCTTTTCCTACGACGATAACCATTACACCAAGGATACCTCCAGAATATATATATATATATATATATAACCGAGAGAGTGAGAGAGAGAGAAAGATGTAAATTACTACCCCAAATTTTTGTAATTGTTATATGTCACATGCAAAATTATCGATGTACTAGTCACCAAATAAGTTTCTTTGACTTTATATGATCCTATGCCAACGTTTTGTGATTATATCACTGTAAAACAACTCTGCTTTTGATAAACTTCTTAATGCACTTTCACCACTGAAGATACCTTTAATTTTTTTACCAAAAGTTTTGCTGACCGAAACGAAGAATTATTAAATGGCACCAACTCAGCTGAATATGCCGCATGAGGAATAATTAGCTGTTCCACCCAACTTATAGACTTATCAGTAGACCAAGGAATATGAGTTCGGGCCATGATATCTCTACCTTCCTGGCTTTGCCCGTTATGTTCATAACTTTTTTCTTAAACTGCTCTGTTTAAAGTTTGAAGGCAATCGGTATAATGATTTGTAGAATCAGTTTCATTAGAATTCCACAATTTGTAATATGGTTACGTTTTTCATATTGTACCAAATATAGAGCAATAACTTTTTCAACAAAAAGTTTAGATTTACTTGTTTATACATCTGTCCATACATTCATGTAGAAACACACTCGTATACTAATATTAACACATTTACAAAGAGGCACTGAAATATATAAAGACGTAGGTATTTTCAAATACACACGTATAGAGGCGCACATACGCTCGTTCGCGTACACAGAATCATTTACGATTATTTACAAGAGATGGCCGAAAAGTTCATATAATCACCTCATATCTGGTGCAGATCATTTTTTTGATCAAATGGATCTAAAACACTGCAATGCTGATGGAAGAAGTGTGTTGACCACAAAAGAGACTTTGTTGAAAAAGAAAACCCATTTGGTTACATTACATGACATTACCTTGGTCAGCCTATGAACATTTCAGACGACCCTCGTATATGTGTGTACACACCATCATGCATAAACGTATTTTATACAACAAATGCTGAGTATCGAAGAAGATTTTCTTTGTTAATGCACTTAAATCAACAGTTGATATTAATCACGTAGTTCAAACATTATACGGTGAAAATTCAATATGAATTTAAATGATTATAACTACAAGTCAGGTTAACACACGTGTACACACTTAGACATACGTACACTTAGACATACATACACACGTGTACACACTTAGACGGACATACACTTAGACATACATACACACGTGTACACACTTAGACCTACGTATACTTAGACATACATACACACGTGTACACACTTTGAAGGACATACACTTAGACATACATACACAAGTGTACACATTTAGACGGACATACACTTAGGCATACATACACACGTGTACACACTTAGACGGAAATACACTTAGACATACATACACACGTGTACACACTTAGACGGACATACACTTAGACATACATACACACGTGTACACACTTAGACGGACATACACTTAGACATACATACACACGTGTACACATTTAGACGGACATACACTTAGACATACATACACACGTGTACACACTTTGACGGACATACACTTAGACATACATACACACGTGTACACATTTAGACGGACATACACTTAGACATACATACACACGTGTACACACTTTGACGGACATACACTTAGACATACATACACACGTATACACACTTAGACGGACATACACTTAGACATACATACACACGTGTACACACTTTGACGGACATACACTTAGACATACATACACACGTGTACACACTTTGACGGACATACACTTAGACATACATACACACGTGTACACACTTTGACGGACATACACTTAGACATACATACACACGTGTACACACTTTGACGGACATACACTTAGACATACATACATACGTGTACACACTTAGACGGACATACACTTAGACATACATGCACACGTGTACACACTTAGACGAACATACACTTAGACATACATACACACGTGTACACACTTAGACGGACATACACTTAGACATACATGCACACGTGTACACACTTAGACGGACATACACTTAGACATACATACACACGTGTGCACACTTTGACGGACATACACTTAGACATACATACACACGTGTACACACTTAGACGGACATACACTTAGACATACATACACACGTGTACACACTTAGACCTACGTACACTTAGACATACATACACACGTGTACACACTTTGACGGACATACACTTAGACATACATACACACGTGTACACACTTTGACGGACATACACTTAGACATACATACACACGTGTACACACTTAGACGGACATACACTTAGACATACATATACACGTGTACACACTTAGACGGACATACACTTAGACATACATACACACGTGTACACACTTAGACGGACATACACTTAGACATACATGCACACGTGTAAACATTTAGACGGACATACACTGACAAATCTACACGAGTCTTTGTGCATGGCTTCCTCTTCAACCTGGATGTTTTCATGCAGTAATGAAACTTGATTTTTGATAAATCACACGCTTTTATATAACGTTTCCGGCCGTTTAAGTACGTAAGCAATACAACTGTATATCATAGATATATACTATCCATTTATAACGAGGGATTTCATTCTCTTAGTCTCTTTCTGTTTTTCTTTCAATGAAACAAAAAGACAACTTAAAAATAAAAGAAGATAAAAACAAAAAGAGTTCTTGGCACCAGAAAACTATGCTTCGGTCATAAAATGGTGATCTAGTGTTCTGCATCAAGAACTAATCACCTGTTGACTGTAAGTGTAAATCCTCAAGGGTCAGGGATTTCGGAAGATGAATACTTTTTTTTATTTACAGAGGAATCGAGTATGGCCTGAGTTATGCGTCTGTACGTTGAGCCAGGCAATAATTCATGCAATTCCTGAAAGATCGACTTGATGGGCCGAGATGCTCTGTTTTGTTTCATGTCCAAACACAAAAATTGGATGCTTAGCAAATTAGCTTGTCGAGAGAATCTGATGTACCGTGGAGCAGATTTTCTGGTTCAGAGTCGATTGAAATAGAACGCCTCTCAGTTTACGATTTGATCAATTTTAGATGCACTATAAAAATATTATCTCTAATCTCGCAAGCACCATATATAAATAGAAACTGTCAAGGAAAAAGAGGTCCTTTATTTAGCCACCCACCCCCAGACATAAAACTAAAGATATTTTAGCAGAATTGGATTTTTTTAATTTCACAGATCAAAGATAGATTTTTTGACGAGATAAAGAAAATTAGAAAGCGCCAGGCAATATAAGTGTACATCATCACATATGCATGAGAAAAGACAATAGATGATATTTATTTGCATCACGTTGGTAGGGGGATTAGATAACTGATCTATGTGACCAGGACAGATGACACTCGAAATATATATATATATATATATATATATATATATATATATATATATATATATATACATGTATCATGTGTTCAGGAGAACGAACAAATTATATTAGATGTCTGTACGGTAAGTATTCAGTCATTTTTAATAGAATCGTTTGCGCAGCCTTGATGTAACATGAAAGCCAATCAGAGTGGACACTGTCAATGATTATGAGAATAGTCATTACTGTATTTTTTTAGACGATTAAACCTCTTCGGGGAATTCTTGGTTTTATTGATTCAACGTTTCAGCCGATTCATTGTTCAATCCTTATCAGATGTAAAAATCTGAGAAAAATTTGTGCGTATGGAGAGGGTAAAATTCATTATACAGGAAAAACAATAAAACCTCCCAAAATAAAAGACACTACAAACAAAAAACTTAATGGCACAGCGAACCTCATGAAGGTACAAAACGTACGAATCCCTTATCGCAATTACTGGTAGGCGTAGACTGAAATTTCTCTAATTTTCGCCCTTTGATTCTTTTCACCTGGCGTTGGCTGAAGAATGGATTATCCTTTTGGGAGAGAATAACTAATTACCTCATTTAGAAAATAGATTTGTCCATTTCATATCCCTGGGATGTCATATGACTGTTCAGAAACACATTCTTGACCTCTTCTGAACTTGTTCTTTGAGCAAGAAAAACATGTCAAGGAACAGGCTAGGTAACAGTTAACGTGGCTATTTTACTTTTCCTCAACAAGTAATTTTTTTTTTCTTTTATTTTGTACTACTTTCACATACTGCTTGTTCATGGAACATATTCTATGTAAATCTTGCTGATGGGACACGTCTATGTATATTTTCCTCATAATACCATTGGTATATATGTTATGTAAATAAGAGGCTGAATGTTCCTGCATGTGCCAATGTGTTTATTTTATCTTTTCTTCTGTTGTGTTCAGTGTTAGTATATGACGGATATACTAATGCTAACATTGGTCTTTGGTGACTTGGGCCTCGACAAAATATCTTTCTTCGCATTAAACATAGCAATATGCTGAAACTTTGCGTTATAATTCCAAGCATTCCAAGAACAGGAAATCTTTCTTCGAATGCATAGATAGAAACTCTCTTTGGGTGCGACTTAGTCAGATGTGTGACGCCATTAAGTAAGTTTGTGTATTGTGTAACCGTTGGATTCACAGCGAATACCTATCAAGTTTTTCTTAAAAATTGGACACCCATCTACAGAAAATATTCGAATGAGTAAACTTTAAAGAATTTCTCAATGAGTTCAGTTCTGGTAAAAAAAATTTTATGATTCTTCAAAATTGGCCAAGAATATATTCGAAACGATTTACATTCCGGAAGTGCCATCAACTGCCTAAAATGCTAACATTTACTAATTTGGCAACTCATTAAATGAGCAATGTGAGTTGGGCCATTTAGTCCACTTGATATTTTCTGTAGATTTCAGTGAGACAGATTTTTTATTTTTCATTTTAAGATATTTGTAGATTCTCAGTACCAAAACTCACCGTGACAATTATGTGAGAATCAGAAACACAATTTTGACACTTGTAACAGAGGAAACATATGATGGTTTAATATTTCTTTGTGCTAAGCAATATAAAACAATTCATGACGGATTAACAAAATATCTATTACTTGAGAAAACTTAATAGAATGGATACAGGAATTACATGAAATGCTCTGCATACCTAGAGGAGAGAAAGTGCAGTCGAGTAGTTGAAGAGTCCTTTATAGAATGAAAGTTGTTGGATGAAGACTTCTGTCAAAGCATGTTACTGTGCTTGGTGTGACACAGAGTTTGTTGGGGAAAAAGGCATCCCCATTGCTTGGAGACACACCTATTCGCCAATGCCTCTTGTCGATACCAAAACGAAGGAGATTTATAGTGTTATTTTGGTCACCCCACCTAGATGCCACTAGAAATACTATTTTGGAATGCAAGGGATGTAATCTCTACGGTTTTAGATACAGAGACATCTTATTTTCGTTTTTAAGGAACAGACAAAAACAGTAGAATATATTTTCTTTTAAACGATTTGAAATTTATTTTGAACGTTTAAAATTTTCTTTATTGGATAGTTTTATTTTTTGAATTCTACCGTTGAGTGTGCCAGTACATACTCGTGTTTGTAATATGATAAGTGTCCACGCGTGTGTATAATTATTTAATTGAATGTCTTGTATTACTTCCTAAACGTGTCTTATTAACAGTGGACATTCAATCAGCCATTGTGAACATTTGTCCTCTTGATTTTCATTCATCAACAGAGAATAAAAAGCAATCAATGAAAAAAAGAAAAAAGAAAGAAAAAAGAAAGAAAAAACGTTATATTTTAAATGACGTTTATTTTTAAATTATAAATTGTTAAGATTAATCGAGAGGGTTTTTTTTTTCAACGTTTAAAAAATATTTTTTCAGTAATAATAATAATAATAATAATAATAATAATAATGATAATAATAATAATTGCATCTTTATATTTTCGCTTGTAATCCGACCATCTCCATAACCCAACAAAAGTGATGCCTTCTTTGGAATGATTTGTTTCTTTTGTAACTATGTCTTTCTCCACCATTCCATCCCCTGGGTGTTTCAGACTACGTCAGAGTTGACATAGCAACCAATTGCAATAATAATAATAATAATGATAGAAGAAGAAGAAGAAGAAGAAGAAGAAGAAGAAGAAGAAGAAGAAGAAGAAGAAGAAGGTTGCAAATGTAGATTATGGGGAGATAAAGAAGAAACAATCAAGCATAGTGAGTGAATATAACAAATTAGCCCAGAAGGAGTACAAGAACTTCAGCACTGTCTTCATGATTCTAGCTGATTTTAAGTAACGTTATCGCCTGGATGGTTTCAATTCTTCTTCTTCTTCTTCTTCTTCTTCTTCTTCTTCTTCTTCTTCTTCTTCTTCTTCTTCTTCTTCTTCTTGTCGTTGTGGTTTTTAAACGTTGAGTTTTCCCTGTAGTTTTATCCAGCATTTTTCACTAAAGATTAAGTGACTGCAAGTCTCATGAAAACTTCAGATGAGATGAAGAGGAAACGCTCCATATATGGAATAATTGCAGCACATTAGCTAGAAAGGAGTACAAAAACATATATGATTGGATCGGGAAGATTATTTACGGAGAACTATGCAAGCAAGTCTGTTTTAGCTAAATTTTCTGGGAATTGAAATTAGAACAAATTGTTGATCAGCTAATCTTGGCCAGAAGACCAGATCTGGTTGTTATAGACTAGAACATGTCATATATTTGATGTTGCTGTTCAGGCGGACCAGAGAGAAAGTGGAAAACTAGATAAATATCAAGAAATTGTCAGACCTGGAGAGTTAAGGAGATTTGTTGACACTCGAGTTCAGAGAGTGTTACCTCCTGCAGAAATGCATCCGGCATATTCAACTGTCCTAGCTGACAGGGCGGTGGAGATCTGATGAGACTTGCTGTCTCTCAGACTCCAGTGAAAGACCAGCAATTAAAACTGTTGTGAAAAACCGCATTAGGAATGGAATAATAATAATAATAATAATAATAATAATAATAATAATAAATGATGATGCACTCAATCACATATTTTGGAAATTCACTGGCGGATACAAACTTCATAGATCGCAAGAAAAAAATCAACAACCTAATGTACATAGACGACATCAAACTGCCAAAAACGAGAAAAAAATTGAAACCCAAATACAGGTAGTAAGAATATACAGTCAAGATATAGGGATGGAATTTTGCATAGAAAAATAAGCCATGCTATTAATAAAAAGAGAAAAACGACAGACGACGTAAGGAATAGAACTACCAAATCAATTGCTGCCCTCGGAGAAAAGGAAACTTACAAATACTTGGGAATATTGGAAGCGAACATCATCAAGCGGAGATGGAAGAAAACAATTAAAAAGAAATACTTCAGGAGAACAATAAAACTACTCGAAACCAGACTATATAGCAGCAATCTCATCAAAGGGATAAATACCTCGACTAACCCCCATGTAAGGTTCTTAGAACCATCTTTAAAGTGAATGAGGTCAGGACTTCCAGAAATGGACCAGAGAAAAAGAAAAGTCAGAGATGATGCTTAAGGTCTTACATGCGAGTGATGACGTAGACAGACTATTTGTGTCAAGAAAAGAAGGCGGGAAACGACTCGCCAGTATTTAAGATAGCATTGATGCATCGATACAACGAGTAGAAGACTACTAAAAATGCGCGGAGGAAGACTGATTACAGCGACCAGTCAAAGCAAGAATTGACAAGACGCCACAAAATCGCAGATTTAGATTATGTGGTGATAGAGACGAAACAATCAATCACATAAGTTAGGGCAAAAAGAGTATAAGACTAGACACGTCTGGGTGGGGAGGGTGATCCCCTGGGAATTGTTCAAGAAGTTAAAATTTCACCATACGAAGAAATGGTATATGCACAACCCAGAATCCGTCTTAGAAAATGACACCCGCAAAATTCTCTGGGATTTTGAGATACAAAAGAATCATCTAATCTCGGCCAGACGACTAGACCTAGTGATAGTCAACAAAAAAGAGAACCTGCCGAATAGTGGACTTTGCTATCCCGGTTGACCAAAGGGTCAAATTGAAAAAAAGCACCTACACATTGATAGAGAACTGAAAAAGCTATGGAACATGAAAGTGGGGATGATACCAGTTGTAATTGGTGCGCTCGGTACAGTTGCTAAAGGATTGGTACAGGGACTGAGATCATCCAAACTACAGCATTGTTGAGATCGGCTTGAATACAAACGCTGGTGTGAAAACTCTCAAAAGAGTAAGAGTAAGAAGGGGGTCCTCGTGGTGTAATGGTTAAAG
Source organism: Sepioteuthis lessoniana (assembly GCA_963585895.1). Classification (NCBI taxonomy): domain Eukaryota; kingdom Metazoa; phylum Mollusca; class Cephalopoda; order Myopsida; family Loliginidae; genus Sepioteuthis; species Sepioteuthis lessoniana. The sequence continues at coordinate 109,865,076 of OY757918.1, forward strand.
AGAAGGACTGCGGAATCGTATTAAATGAGTTCGAACTCCAGTCGCGCTATTACGTTCACTTTCGGACAAATACCCTTGGGAAAGGTATGAACCCCCTTATCCTCCCAGCTATTGGTTAAATAACTACACTGCTGTTCTTCTCGAAGGATGGCTTTGGCATTGAATAATCCACAAAGGTTGATATGCCATTAAACAAAGAAACCAAACCAAACCAAAAGAGTAAAATAAAATAATAATTAAAAGAAGAAGAAGAAGAAGACTATCGTCAACAACATTACACACTACAAATAAACGTTTCTTTCCATTTGAAAAAAAAATTTTCTCTTTGATTTTTGAAAGATTTTCTTTCAGTTATTCATTTCTGTTTTCTCTTCATTTGATAATTTTTATTACGATTGTTTTTTGTTTAGTCAATTTTTGTTTTGTGTTTTTTGTATTCGAATGAGTTTGAATGAGTTTTGTATTATCTTTCTTTTTCATTCATTGATTCCTTTATTCACTCAGTGATTCTTTCATTCCCAGTTTTCTTCTCTGTTGTGTGTTGATAAATTTCTGGTTCGAATCTCAAACACTCGCAAAAATATACCTCCCTTGTCCACCCTTGCGACATTGCCATCAACTGAAAAATGAAGTGATATCTTCTTGAAAGTTAAAAGAACAGAATATTACTAATACTTATCATAGGATGAACACGAAGATTTTATTCTTTCTTTTATAATCCATTCAATTTTTTCGCCTTTTGTCAATCTTATAAAACGTATATGTTTTCATAGGATATTAAAGTGACGTTCATCATGAGGTTGTCTTCTTTGTTTTGGATATTTTCTTTTTCTTTTCATGTGGTAACATATTTTGTATTTCCATAGTTCTCCCTTGTGGTGGCATTCGCAGCTCGGGTGGTGTAATAGTTAGAAAACTAGACTTGCAAACCTTCACGAGTGAGTTCGATTCTCATTGTGTTTCCTATTCATGCGGCCTTTTGCTACATCAAATAAAAATGCTTAGTAAATTATCGAGAGATATCAAGTTCCTTTATCGGCACAGAGATGTTGTGTGTAGGTTCTAGCAGGTCGTCCAGCCTTGTGAAGGGGTCCTCAGGAGAATGACACTTATGAGTTAGTCCCTACTTCTCCAGCAATGTCCCGCATGTCAAGTTCGTCTAAATTGGATAGTTTTCGTGATGGATGGTAAGTAGCCGTACAGCTGCTGCTTTGTGGGGTGCTGCTTCCAGGACTTGTTCAATATTGCTCGCAGCATTCTTGTAAAACTTCCGTCAAGCTTTTCCTCCACACGTTTAGTTAGTGCATCCATATAACAGTATCAACACGGCTGCTGCTTGGAAAAAACTGAGTTTCATTTTATCGGTCAGGTCTGACTTCCATATGACCGATCGCGGATTGGTAGCTGTCCACGCCTTTGCTAGTCGAGTGTTGATGCCTGTCTCGGTTGATGAGACACTGCTACTTAGGTAGGTGAACTCGTCTACGAGTTTCAGAGAACTACCGTTTAGTGTGGCGATGTCACTCTTTGATTAAAGCACATGTATTCCGTCTTGTGTACGTTGACCGGAGGCCTATACCTGCAGCTGCTCGTTCCTGACAATGTAGCAGGGTTTTGACTTGGGCGGGTGTATTTGCCAGAAGCGCTATGTCATCGTCGTAGTCTGCGTCCATAATTGTTTGTGCGGGGCACCTTCTACTTCTTTCCTCTCTCAGCTTGAAACCGTTGTCTTTCATTTTATCAATAGACGTTCTAAGCACGTAGTGTAGCATATTTACCCAACCCCTCCGCTCGGGCAGGATATGACACAAGGTCAATTTTTAAGCGAAGTTTAACAGGTTTGAATTCAGAGTTTTCCTTCTCCTAGACTAGTTGCCGCACCAAGGCTGAAGAACCTTGTCTGTACTACTCTTTACCCATAGCTGGAGGGTGAATAATTGGATTAATACCTTTCCCAAGGGTATTAGTCCTATGTAAAATGCAGTCTTGTCCAGGATTTGAACTCGTGTCGTCGTGTCCATTTCCTACGACGATAACCATTACACCACGGGCACGTAGTGTAGACAGATGATAATGAGGTATGGGGCTAATGTGTCTCCTTGCAGCATACCTGGTTCAATGTCGAAGTAGTCTGTGTCTCCATCCGGGGAGCGGACTTTTACTTTTGTGTTTCTGTATAGCATCATTATGGCTGCGCACGGTTTCTTTGGGTAGGCCGTAGGCGAGTAGTATTTGCTCCATCTTCCCTCTGAGTATGGAGTCAAAGGCTTTGGAGAAGTCGACAAATAATATTGTTGCCTCTAGGTTTTTTTTTACACATACACCTTCAAGGATTCGACGGATAGTAAAACTTAATACAGACAGAAAAGGGAAGTAAGAGGGGGAAAATTATTTTTTCGAAAGTCAAGGGAAGCAGCATGTTGGACGTTAAGGCGAGCGGATAAACTCTCTGACAGTTCAACGCAATGCTTAACCAGGCCCTAGGCGTATAAATCCTATGGTTCAACGGCTAGGATCAAATAGTTCGATCGGGAAACTACTGCTGCTCATCTATAAGGGTGTCTCTTCTATAGCTGAGAATAAAAACAGCCATCTAAAGATTACCATGATCCGCACTTAATAAATTCTACTGACATTTAAGTCCTTTCAGATTTTCTTCTTATTGTTATTAGAAATTGAGATTTTACACCAGTCGTATCAAGTGGCTTTCACTGAAAATTCAATCATGGCAAGTCACTTTAACATTCTAGCACCTCCCACAGTATTCATGCAGATATTAGTAATTATGTCGGCTGGATGATTTCCATTTATTCTCTGAGTTCCACTTAAGTGGGTGGCAGACATAAGAACAATTGCAGTTTTATATGGGCTGTGTATATACACAAATCACTGACTTTGTATTCTTTTAAAAGAAAGTACATCTATGATACACATAAACTGACGTTTGCTTAAATTACTGATCTATGTGCTTGAGTACGTAGCACATGTGAATATCGGTGACATAATGGCAAATAATCGTAAAATCAACGGTCGAAAATTCTGAGAAGTCATTAATAATTTGCACAACTGAACCTCTTTTTCCCATTTTTAGTGTTCTTAATATAATGTTTCAGCTGACTATTTCTTCCGTCCTGTTCAGGATTAAAAAAAATGTTTCTAGAGATGAGAAAAATGTGAGAACCTTCATTCTTTACACACACATATACACACACACACATACACACACATATGTATAACCTTATATATTGCTTAATTGCAGACCTATTGGAGTACCCAGTCAGAATTAAACTCACAACCAATGGTCTGGTAATCAAGTTTGCTAACCAATACACTTCGTAAGGTACCCTTTAAAAACTTAGCAAAGCTTAGATTTTTGCACAAAGATGCATAAGACATCCAATAAGGATCACACTAGCTATTCAGTAGCAATGTATCTGCGAGACTAGCTTGCTAACCAACACACACACACACACACACACACACACACACACACACACACACACACACACACACACACACATATATATATATATATATATATGTAATTCCGCTCAAAATTGACCTTGCGTCGCATCCTGCTCATTCAGAGGGATATATATATATATATATATATATATAATGCCTCAGGAAAAGGCTAACAGAATTTACCAAATGGACGAGTCCATTACTGCAACTCAAGTTACGTTAAATTCATGGTCGATACCAACCAGATATCATGGCGCAGATGAGCCACAGTATGGTCATTGAAGTTGGAATTTAAAATTGGTATCTTCGTCTCTTTCCATCCATCCTTCCGTAATTCTCTTGGAGCCTTCCACAGACAAAGAAGCCGACAAATTAAATATGTTAAGAAGAACAATAGGAGTCAGATACGAACCTCATCGACGACGACAACATACAAAACGAAATAAGGTAAGCAACAAACCTTCTCATGCCCCATAGCACCTCTCCAATCAAAGGAAGCGTCGTTTTACCATAAAACAAAAAAGTGATAAATCAGTAATTCCTACATTAAATATGTGTAAATACATGCAATGTATTTTTAGTTTTTTAATAATATATATATATATATATATATATATATTGACAAATCCTGATCTTGCTATAATCTTATTTCTGTAGCTTTTTGTAGCAACTAACCAGACCGTTTTTCTACGATTCTTAGTAAATGGCACAAACTGAAAATAAATTGTTGAAAGATGAGATAAAGAGTAACAAAAATAAGATGAAAGAGATGCTAGTAAAATATAAAAGATAATTGAAAATAGTTAATCGAAAGAAAAATTCTAAATATTAAATATAACTAGTCGTTTTTACATTCTCATTATCGACCTAAAATGTACTTAAAGTCCACGTCTTTTCTATACTGGTAAAACTCGACTTCTGATCCACTTCAGACTATTGTATTTGATTCTAAGAAATGCCACTTTCCCTTTCAAATGACTAAAAAATAACCGATCTTAAATGTAAAACTGACGTATGCTTTAGGCTAATGTTTAACCAGATGCAGTTACATAGCCTAACTCCATAATATTGTAATATTGTAAGATTGAAGGAAAGTAGAGGAAGTCTTATATGCCATCAAATATGCTGATTGTTTTAATATTGTATCGACTTGGGTTAAGGCCAGCCCAAGCTTTTGTGGGACCCTAAGCAGAATTTGATTAGGGAGCCCCTCATCGCTGCAAACAATATTGATTATGACTAATTCTTGATCATTCAAGTAGAAAAAAAAAGAAACTTTTATTATATCGGCCATCATTTTTTACGGCACAAGCGAACAAGCTGATATAGTTGATAACAAAATAAAAAGCAACAAACAACAATGAAACATTCTCAGCCCTCTTTTTTGGCAGCCACTGAACTTCCCTGGTAACAAATGAGACTTCGACAACCACGGGACTCTAAGGAACAACCTATATTGCTTATATCTGGGGTCGGCTGTGGATTGGATCAATATTTCAAAGACTTGTAGAATACCCTTTTTTTTAAATAGTTTTATTGTACCATAGGACGGTTTGGTTGCTTTAACTCTCAAAGTATCTTCTTGTGATATGATTCACTATTAAACTCTTTGCTTTAAGACACATTTGAAGTTTTTACCAATATGGGATGACTAAATTCTCTCTCTAACTGATAATAATATCGTTGTAATGATACAGTCCTATAAATTTGCACTTGTGTAAGCGCAGGAGTTTAGAATACGTTTACTGTATTCCCTGCAGAGAGGTAACACTCCCTCCCCAAAGGGGTGTCCTGGGTATTAAACTAAATTGCATCTGGTGATGAGGCTTCAGTTCCGAAGATCTGGAGAGTGTAAAGTATCTCTCCATTGCCATTACTCCCAGGTCTACCCTGACCCGTAATGTTACCTGTAGGTTACCATCTATGAGTCAAATAGAACTGTTTAAACATTATTCGTATTTGATTGAAAGACTTGAGTCAATATAACAATTATTTATTTGTATTAAGAATGATTAATTGAAGCTATAATTGTTTATTAATGATTGTTGTTAGTTACTCGAAGCCATATGACTGTGTGCAAGCAAATGACTTATTAGATAAAAAATAATTACTTGAACTCAAATAATTATTAATATTAGATAAAAATAACTGAAACGGTACAACTGTGTGCAAATTATTTGTATCAGACAGGAATACTTGATATCATATAACTGTATGCATAGTTTTTGTATTAGATAGGAATACTTGATATATAACTGTATGTAAATTAGTTGTATTAGATAGGGATACTTGATACCATAGAATTGTGTGCAAATTATTTGTATTAGATAGGAATACTTGATACCATATAACGGTGTGCAAATCATTTGTATTAGATAGGAATACTTGATACCATATAACGGTATGCAAATCATTTGTATTAGATAGGAATACTTGATACCATATAACGGTATGCAAATTATTTGTATTAGATAGGAATACTTGATATCATATAACGGTATGCAAATCATTTGTATTAGATAGGAATACTTGATACCATATAAATGTGTGCGAAAGAAAAAAACTAGACAAAAATGAACATATAAACTTACAATGAATGTAATTCTCTTACCTTAAAATTTCAGACGAGTTGACACACCGTTGAATTAAAAGCCATTATACAGAATTAAATTTTATAAGTGATTTTACGAATCTCAGCTAATCAAGTTATTTTTTTTAAAGATTTTCGTTTGATCTATTTTCTGTTTGTAAATACAAAAACCGTAAATATCCTTCCAATGAGCTTTGGAAAAAAGGTATTCAAGTTCCTTCATGAAGAACCATTTACAAATTCGTATTATTTTAGTGGTGGGTGCGCTTCTACATGTAAACTTACTTATCAATTTTGTCACTCTTTATTTTCACTTTCATTTCTATTCTTGCACCATTCAATCTTTGAATCAGCACTGCGTTTAGTTTGCATGCCACATTGTCATGATAAATGATAATCATTTCCCCAATACTTTCCTGGTCTAATAACAAGTTTCTGGCCAGTGAAGTAAAAGTGGTACGTAAAAAAAAAAGAAAGATATAAAACGCCTTAAAATGACCCTGATCTTCTGCGAATTCAAACACCATCAATAGGCTGTCAGCCGAAAGACATGACAACAGAATGTCACTCAGGTAACCACTTTTCACGAAGCAAACCACATGTATTAATATTTGTTTGATACGAAGGGACGTCAGTACAGGATGGGAGCTTGCTTCAGTTGCCAAACCTTTTTGGCAATAGGTAAGAAAAAGCCTACCTTATATGATAAGTCCATATTAGTTAAGTGAGAGCCAATGTTTGATGTTGAATGCTTTTCTAAACTTTTGTTCACGTCGTCAAACCATATCAACATACTTTTAGCTTTTGCGCTTGAATATTCGAAAAAATAAAACTAAAAAAAAAAAATCATTCAAGAAATATAAAAAAAGTAATAATAGGAATATTCGTTGTGATTTATCTGGAATTACTGATTTTTATTTATACATCACTAGATCTTCAAATCCTCGTACCGTTTCTACTTTATTTGAATTGTTGGGGAATAACATGGAGCTGACAGCAACATCTTTTTTCCTTTTATATCGAAACTTTTACTGTTAATTTACAAATTCGAGAAAGATTAATTATGTTTTCATCAATTGTTATTAATCTAAACTTCTGATATAAGTAAATCAGATCCCTTTATCATTTACAATCAGAATCGTTTCATATCTTGTATTTATTTTAATAAGCAAAAAATCGTCACAAGTAGCGAATTTTTGGTAAATCAAATTAAAAGGAAAACTCCAAATCCGAGTCATACTTTTTACATGTCAGCATATTTGAGGAATAAGATTTCTTTTAATAGATTCTTTCATTTCTTTGGCTGTTTCCAACAAAAGTCAGGCCATCTAAACAAACTAAGGGTTTATGTGGTGGATAGAAAAAGAAAATCAAAATTGAACTAAAATAAATATAAAAAAATGCGGAAACTCCCCGAAACCCCTGACAAGAAAAGAAGCGACGCATACGCAAAGGGGAGCCCTCTCGGCTGAATAAAGAGACACGCTCTTTTTCAGCAGTGACCAGCGGAGTGACAACACCAACATCTTTCTTGCTTCTAATGGAATGCACCACGCGTCCGTCTTTAGACGACGCTTGAGCTAACCTTTCCACTAGTAGCAGCTGTCTCTTTTACCAACGACCTACCGCTAAAAACACAAAATAATGGACGGATTAAAATCACAACTAAAACATCATATACTAGACTTAACTTCTACAAATGAAAACACCGAGAATGGAGATATTTTCCCCAAAGCGATAAACAAATTGTTAACGCCTTAAACACCAAATTTAGATATATATACTCAAGAACGACGAACACATTTTAACACCTTGTCAGGAAGACGCATCCATTTCATTTGGATTCAGGAATAATTTCCTCACCCACTGAATAGTTGTTGAACCCAGAAATAAAGGCAAAATATTAAAGATACCTTGGCTTCCTATCTTCTCTTCCTATCTTCTTTCCATATAATTCTTTTACAGCCTTCATATTCAAGAAGTTAAACCAGCAAAATAGAATGGAGTAAGAATAGAATAAAGCAGAATGGATAGCAAACAACAACTAAAATTACCTTGAAACCCCAAAACCTCACACTTACTCGTGAGCCCAAAATTCCACTGCCTGTTGTAAAAAAAGCCCCGGCTTTTATTGAAGAGACAGGCATATGTAATGGTTGTAACAATCTGGGGGAGGATACAAAAAGTATCACACGTAAAACTTTTCTATAAGTCAAGCGGTTAGTAAGTATCCAAAATTCACTTTTTTCCTTTGGTAAATCAAACATAGAGTAGAAACCTTTTTTTGAGGTAGGTGGTTTTCTCCTATTTTGTCCCACCTTTTATTCACCGATTGTTCATGGAACAATATGTATAATTTTTCTGTTTGGGGCACGTTACGTATTATGTTACTTGTTATATATGTAATGGACAAAAGTGTAAATGGTTGAATAAAACACTGATCTACAAATTAAAAAAGTTATTATGGTGTTTCAAGGTAATTTTAGTTGTTGTTTGCTATCTGACTCCATTCTGCTTTACTCTATTCTTACGCCGTATTATTTTGCTGGTTTAACTTCTTGGATATGATGGCTGTAAAGGATTTATATGGAAAGAAGACAGAAAAAGAAGACGGGAGCCCAATATATATTTTATATTTTGCCTTTATTTCTGGGTTCAAGAACCATTCAGTGGGTGAGGAAATTATTCTTGAATCCAAATGAAATTGGTGCGTCTCCCAGACAAGGCGATAAAAGTTGTTCTTGGGTATATATATCCAAATTTGGTGTTTAAGGTGTTAACAATGTGTTAGACGATTTTAATCAGTCCATTATTTTTTGTTTTTAGTGGTTAGTCGTTGGTAAAATGAGACAGTTGCTTCTAGTGGAAAGGTTAGCCAACGAGCCGGCTAAAGACGCACGCATGGTGCCTTTCACCAGTAGCAAGAAAGATGTAGGTGTTGTCACTCCGCTGGTCACTGCTGAAAGAAAGTGTGTCTCTTTACTTAGCCGAGAGGGTTCCCCTTTTCTTCTCAGGGGGTTCTGGGAGTTTCTGCTTTTTTTAATATTAATTTTTAGTTTAATTTTAATTTTCTTTTTCTATCCACCACAAGTTTGTTACATTTCAGTGCTTCCATAATTTCTCTGATGGCTGTGAAACATCAATTTTCTAAGAAATAAAAACGTCTGGTGATCAGACGGAATATCAGTTGGCTTATGTGTTTCACGTCAACGATTGGTTACAAAAATTGTTTCTAATTGCTATGTCAACTTCGATTACGCTTTACTAATTAGTTTAAAAACAGTAAGACCTTTTTTAAAAATTGTGATCATTTGCCCCACCCACCATTTATACAAGATATAAAAGTATGTAATAGCAATAAAACAAAAGAATGAATCGTAAAATAAGCGTAAAAGGTGTGTAGCAATGTTAATTGTAAGAGACGTTGGCGACAAGCAGCCGTCTAGTCCCCGCAGGCGAACCTCTTAGACCGTCTCGTCAGCCAAACGAGTTAAATTAAGTATGACAGCAAAAGATTGACTAGTGGTTGAAATAGTATTTTATTTCTTATTAATGCCAGAAGTCAATGTTCAATATCAACAAAAAGACGTGATTTCGAACCCAGATTTTCCAGGTAAGAAGGTAAGTATTTCCCGCTTGGATTATTGGCGCAAAACATTCTTCTTCCATCCTGTCAGTTGGGCTTTGAGTACACTGAGTGTATCCCTTCCAGAGGGGTAAGTCACCCTAAAAAAGAGTATCGTGGTTATGAAAGTAAACTTTAGCTGATTGTGAGGCTAAAGTTCTGGAGCTCTTAGAAGAGTGGAGTACCCCTTCAATATTTTTACAATCAGGTCCATTCTGACTCGGAGTGGTAATACCGGTTAGCGTCCCTGCTATGGGTCAAATAGATCGATTTGAAAATTATTTCTGTTAGATTGGAATATTCCTATGTGCAAATGGGAAAAAAACCGTCAACAAACAACTACACAAAATATGTAAATATTAACGTACAAAATACTCGATTCTCTAAATTCTAAGGAAAGAATAACCTCAGAGAGGTTGAAACGCCGTTCAATCTATCAGTTAATAATATTCTTCTGCGATTTTACTTTGTACCACGTAAAGAAAACTCAGTTTCAAGTATGACAACGAGAATGTGAAGTGAAATGAGCGGAAAATTTTTCATTTTCTTAACAATTCTTGACACTCAATCATTCTTTGTTAATGCAACAGAGAGAAGAATGATAAATGTTTTAAATTAGAACATTTACACACACACACACACACACACACACATATATATATATATATATAGAGAGAGAGAGAGAGAGAGTGACTGGTTTCTTATAAACATCTGACTTATCAACGTTCATGCACTTCTTAGCTGTTGATCAGAAAGAAAATAAGAATGACCAACTGAACTGTCTTCCCTGAATCGTCTACGATATTCTCTTCAGACAATTTCTGATCGCTTGTTTTATGCACATAAAACTAAATTCAATAATTATAAAATTATTGATTAGATATTCTTCTGTGCGTTAGTAAGACAATTAAAAGTATTCACATTGTGAAAAGCGTTCTTTAAACAGTGTAACACTTTAAAAAGTTTGACTGATTATCTCCTAATTTTCTCTAACCTCTTATATATGTAGGCATACATATCTATCTATCTTCATAATGTATATGTATAAATAAAGAGTACTTGATATCTATGATAAAGAATATTGTGTCATGAAATAAGGTCGACACACATATAAAATAAGAGGTATTTTATTCTGGAGAGTCCGTCTAATGGGCGGTGGGTGGTAGTGCTTCAGCCTCTACACCACAGAGAATATGTAGATTTAAGTTAAGATAGTGTAGACACCGAGTCAACTGCGCATGTTAACCCACTTTCTCACCTATATGGTGATCAGACCAAGATAAATAAAAAGTTTCGTTTCAAAAAATAATTTCAATAAAACGTTGAAAATATAAAGTTATGATTAAGATATATCATTCTCAAATGAATCAAATTTTGATATCAGATAAACCATATAGAGTTGATACGCCGTTAAATAAACCAAACAAAAATAATCAAATATATAATCCTCTTCATTTAATTGTTACCAATAGATTCCTGGGTTAATGGGTCAATTTTGATCAAACGTAGCATGTGAACTCCCCTAAACTTCCAGAGATTTTCGTCCGATGATCGCATATGCGAGAAACCGTCAGTCACCAAGAGCCGTTGACTCTGTGTGCTATGCAATACTAACTTTGATCTCTCTCTTTCCCTCAATATATATATATATATGTGTGTGTGTGCGTGTGTGTGTGTGTGTGTGTGTGTGTGTGTGTTGTGTTTACGTATTTGAAGATTTGCTTCTAATTTTCAAGTATATGTTTTCAATCTGAAGCAGAATGAGATGTCAGACCTATAATTACAAGGTTGTCTAGAGACAGTGTCATTCACGATTTCAAGCTGAAATGAGACATTTTTTCTTAGTTATGAATGAAATAATGAAAATGTGTTCAATGCGGTAAAATGTATTATTTTATTTGAAACCTCAAAATCGACTAAACAATAAACTATTTTCATGGCAAAAGACCAAATTTCTGTCAGTAACCAATAATTACAATTTAGAGGAAAATCTTCATCAGATTTTCTTTAGACGAATGATTAGTGCCGCCTAACACAAATAATTTTACATGAACGTGTTGGGAGTTATTAAATATTTGAAGTGAAGATGAATGAATTGTGATTTTGACTTTTTATTCAATTAACATACTACGGTTCCTTCACGGAAACAGGACTCGGTTTGCAATTCTCACAGGCCATTATTCGTGAGTTCAATAGATTTCGTCGTTTTATATTTATGCAAAGTCAGCTAATCTTAGTAAATACCTCCACTTACAACGATGTTATTTATTAATGTAAAAAAGGAATAAAACGATGTTTTTCTAAAGAAGAAGAGAAAGTGAATTATCACATCATTACTATTAGAATTCTCTTTATAATATTGACCTTGTAACTGACTTAGTTAATCTAGCTAAATACACACAAGAATTCATCTCTGACTAGTAAATTATCCTTATAAGACGGCCACCCGAGTGTTCATATCCCATTTCATCTTCTTTATTCTGATCTTGTGATACAGTTTTAAACAGTGGTTTTTAGTATACATAATCTGATGAAATTCTGAATGTGGTAGGCAGAAAAAAAGAAAGTAGTTTTAGTACTCTCAAAAAAAGTTTAATACTTATAAAAGGCACAAATTCTTCTAATCTCCTCTCAGCTGTAAATAAAACCGTAGATAAAGCTTTGCTCAAAAGCCTTGTTGGGTTACTAAGCTAGGAGAACGATAATTCGTGGACCCGTAGTCCCTTACGTAGTTGAATGATTTTCCATCGTTTTAGAAAATTCTTTCATGACACTCTAACCAAGCTGTATTTTCCTTTACACTTTTTTTGACTACATAAGTGGCAATGTAAAGGGAAGACTTTCTGTATGTACAGCTGCCGGTCTTCATTCAATACAACTTTGACAAGGCAAACGTCCAGATCCTGGCATCCATAGTCTCGTGAAACTAAAAGTTGCCACCATAACGAGGTTAACTAAATGATTGAATCAGGTTTAATCTCATGGGCAATGACAGGTTTTCGTGAAGAACTTTTTACAAGAATATTGGTAAACTAGATTAGCAAAAGAATGTCGCCGGCAGCCAAAGTAAGAAATATATAAGTGTAGAGAAGATGTCATTCTTTATTTTTTATCTTCTGTTGGCAAACATTCGAACAACGAGTATAACTCAATTGATAAGAATGTTATTTCTTCTAGTAACCTGGATCGTTGGCGGGTGTTCAAGATGACAAGCCGTCATCTTGGCAGAGGTAAGATCTGTAACATAAGCCACCAAGCATCGTTTTTTGTCAAAGCCATGTTGGTAAAAGAATTGGTGACTCTTGAAAATTTGCAGGCAACGATGTCAAGTTTTGACCAATGAGGAAACTCGTTCGTCTAGTATTTTAATGTCATTGCTAAATAAATCGACAAAATAAATTCGCTTTGAAGCAGACGACAAGACTGCCGCAGAGATTTTAAGCTACGTTTATATAACTGATATTACAATTTGCTAATTATCTAATTTTTGGTTTTTAAAGCAACTTTGGAATTAATCAGCCCAAATCTGCTTAATTGAAGAGAAAATTTACATCTTCATCTTCAGTTCCTTTTCCCTCTTCGATTCTATCTATTATTATTTTATTCTTTTGAGAGTTTTTCATAACAGTATTTGCTGATGGTTTTTCAATGGGGTTTGAGTGAGAGCAACTCTCCTCAAATCTCCAGGACTATTCATAGTATTCAGGTCAATCTGGATTCTTAATAATCCTGTTGTCCGGATGGTTTCCACTTGTCCTTTTATTTCCAAGTCTTCCTGTCTCATAACCAAATCATTTGAGGATTATTTCAAGTGCACCAAAACAATTGTTATCACCGTCACGTTTTTATTTTTATTATTTGTAAGCGTCAGACCATCGCTGTGT
>OY757918.1:109881139-109898639 GCA_963585895.1 Sepioteuthis lessoniana
TGTGTGTGTGTGTGTGTGTGTGTGTGTGTGTGTGTGTGACCTAAAATTCTGTACGTATAGTCCCAGGCTACATATAAAGATTCTATCCTGAACTGCAAGTAGAGCACTTCCACACTCTCTTCAGCACAAAACACATAGAAGAAGAGAGTCTAGTCAAGTCAACCACATCCAGCAACAATCTACTAAACTGACACTAGATGAAGCAGCAACGTTGCAAGAAATTGCTAAAGCAATCGAGCAGTAGAGATATTGTAAAGCTGCTGTTGTTGACGGCATAGCTACAAAGATCTGGAACAACTGTCGCCTCGCCTTGTACGCAAAACTCCATAAATTCCCAGTCAACTGCTGAGAAGAAAAAGACTGACAACTCTAGATCTTCAAAGTTATCATAACTCTTTTATAAATACAAAAATCACACTGCTCAAATCACACCGGGATATCACTGTGCTTTTGATCAAAGGAAAAATCGTCGCGTGATTACTGGTAAAACAGACTCGAAGATCAAGTCAGAGCCAATACGGTTTTAGATTTAACCATTTTCCGACTTAAATGGCTTTTGCCCAAAGACAGATCAAAGAACAGTGTTATAAATTAAAGAAATATGTTGTATGTCACGTTTGTTTATCTGACAAATACTTTCGACATGCAAAACAAACTGGATACTCTCGAGAAAAGTTGTCACACAAATTTTCTGACCGTAGATGCGGAGACTCCCACCGAAGAATTTCTAATTAAAAATTGTGCGAAACAACATTTTCTCTTAGATTTACCATTGTTGTCGCTATTTTTAATTTTTAATGTTAAAGGTGGCCATTAAGTTTTGTTTGATTTGCTTTGGTTTTATAGCATATCAACCAGTGTTGGTTGTTTAATAATAATTCTATTTACTGTTAATCATTTGTTTGCACACAGTTTAATGTTTTCAAGTATTGCTATATATCACTAACAATTCAATTAAACGTCAGTCATTTATTTACATATAGTTAAATGATCAAACGGTTCTATTTCAAACAATTCAGTTTGCTTCTCAATAAAGTTAAATGGTTCCAAGTATTGCTATGTATCACTAACAATTCAATTAAACGTCAGTCATTTGTTTACATATAGTTAAATGATCAAACGGTTCTATTTCAAACAATTCAGTTTGCTTCTCAATAAAGTTAAATGGTTCCAAGTATTGCTATGTATCACTAACAATTCAATTAAACGTCAGTCATTTGTTTACATATAGTTAAATGATCAAACGGTTCTATTTCAAACAATTCAGTGTGCTTCTCAATAAAGTTAAATGGTTCCAAGTATTGCTATGTATCACTAACAAATCAATTAAACGTCAGTCATTTGTTTACATATAGTTAAATGATCAAACGGTTCTATTTCAAACAATTCAGTTTGCTTCTAAATAAAGTTAAATGGTTCCAAGTATTGCTATGTATCACTAACGACTTAGTTATTTGTTAACTCACAGTGAAATGATTAAACTTCTATTTCAAGCAATTTCTGGGCCATGGCATTGAAGGAGTACTCTGAATTCTCCAAAGCATCTGCATTATTGGAGCTTCACAATCAGAATTGTTTAGTGTGATATTCAGGACACCCATTGTGGGAGTCTTACACCACTGCAGAGATGCAGTCGGTGTATTATTTGGCTAATAAGGAAATGGTTCATAGTAACAACGTGTACACATAAACATGCAAAACGGCTACCTGTTTACCCTGAAGTTAACACACTTAGTGTTACGGTTATTGTCTGAGGACATGGAATCGGCCATCAAAGTTCAAATCCTAAACAAGGGTTCGTTTTACTTAGAGCATATGCCCTTGGGAAAGCTATGAATCCACCTCTCTCTTCCTCGCTATGGTTCAATAGTCTCGGAGAAGGAAACTACAAACCAGCTTTAGTCGACTTAAACATTGATCTTGTGTCATATCCAGTCCGTGGCGGAGGTGTTGGATAAATACACACCTATTCAACCTGAAGCGATTTAAGGCTTACAGCAAGATTGCAAGACAACTGCACAAAATGATACGATTTTTAAATGACTCATTTCTAGAAAGCTCACCTAACACTCTCTTTCTCAGAACCTTTCGAACAGGACGGACGTACTTTCTGTCCGCTCCCTTCATCGCAGCAGAAGCACAACACCACGAAAAAGCCATTTAATTTATGGACCTCTTGAGCCAACTCTATTAGACCAAGGGTTCCCAGCTGAACATGAATTAGATGCATGGAATCCGCCACACAAAGGAACACCTTTATGTATCCTCTAACTTTTGCTATGTCCACAGCGACGAATATTTCGCTCAGACAGCCAGCTACCCCATTCCTGGGCAACATTATCTGGAGACTTTCACGCCTCTCTCCTAGAGCAACCAAGACCACACATTTATGGGCGACTACATCATTCCTGTCCTTAAACAGCAAACACGACTTTTGCCTTATCTGTAGCGACGCACATCCCACTCAACCATTTAGCTGCTATAATTCCTTCTCAACTCAGTAACTATTTCCTTCCTTCCTTCGGGACTTGCAAAATAAAGGTACCCTGTCATTAAACCTTCATAAAAACTTTTCGATATCTTTGTTCCACTTATTTATTTACCTTCAAATATAGCGAGGAGACAACGTAACAACGTAACAATTCTTCTTCTTAAAATAGCATTAAAAAGATGTTTATCCTCCATCAGCCTCCAACTAAACAACGATTTGATCCAACATCTGTCTCCTTCAGCCCAATGAAACTGAAAACAGTGAAGAATTTCGCCTATCCTCTGATGACCAGCTGGACAACGGAGGAATCCCTATGGCGTAGCGGCTAAAGTGTTGGACGGCAGTATCGTAGAAAGCTAGTTCGAACTCCTGACGCGCTATCATGTTGACTGTTGGAATAATATCCTTGAGGAAGATACGAACGCCCCTATCAACTAAGCTATGTGTCAAATAATACCATGACTAATCTTCAACTAGAAAGGCATTGGCATTAAATAACTCATGAAGATTGATATACCGTAAAAAAAATAAGCGGCAGGCTGGCTGAGACGAGCCAAACCTTTGTTTGATTGCATAAGCATTTTTGCGGCAACACGAACGCCTTGAAAGACACGAATACACAGGTCTACAAAGCTATCGTCCTTTTCAGCTTTCTATATAAAATCGAATTTTAAGACACTAAGTCTTACTGTTCATTTCTTTCGAGACTACAAGCATTGAGGCTATGCAGCGAAAGGCCCACCTGCAGAGGAAAGTCTTCGAGCGAGTTTAGAGGACTATCGTTTCCCTAAACGAAAAACTCTTGTTTGGAAAATTATTCTCTGCCATCATATTACACATTGAAGAATGCCATTAATGGAAAACGGACCTCTTTGCAATACAAGGCAAGTGGTCTACCGGTTTGTCGGCCTTCTATTGCAAATTAAACGCAAAAATTTACCCCTCTCACATAGGCCTCAATGACTAAAGTTTTGAATCAGATGAGAAATACCTTTATAAAAGTATATTCATGAAACCAAGCGATGTTATGACATCGCATGCACGCAGATATAAATGTAAATATTATTAATATTAATAATCCACACATACTTCTTCATTATGTGGTGCATATGTACAGATATATATATATATATATATATATATATATATATATAACCGGCTCATTAGCCTAGTGGGTAGAGTGTTCGCCAATGGTCTGGGAGACATGGGTTCAGTCCCAAGTCGCGTCATACAAAAGACTTTAAAAATGGTACTTGATACCTCCTTGCTTAACAATCAGCAATATAAGGTATGTATCAAGGGTAAAGTGGAGCAATCCAGAGAAAGGAGTAGTGCCCTCCCCTACACCTCGGTGTAGTAGCTATTGAAAAGGGAGCCTTCTGGTCACCCTCGACTGTGGTCGCCAACTTTATTTTTATATATATATATATATATATATATACATGTGCGTGTGTTTGTGTGTATTTACATTCGCAGTATTAGATTGAAGGTCTATTAAAATTAACAGGTTTGAATTCAGTATTTTCCTTCTCCTAGATCGGTTACTTTAGCTATATTAAAGTCTGCTTTACTATTTACCAATAGTTGGTGAAAGAATAGTTTGATGCATACCTTTCAAAGGGGTATTAGAGCTCAGAGACATGCAAACAGCCTCGGAACGCTTCTCAAATTTGCGTGTCATCCTTGCATAGAGGGCATGCTATCATTCTATATCATTCAATTTTTGTATATGTTCTGACAAAGCAGCACACACACACACACACACACACACACACACACACACACACACACACACACACACACACACATATTTATATATAGTAAGCATAAACAATCATTTAAAAATGTGTGGTAAATCAAAAAGTGCTCAAATGCTGATCAGCAGAGAAATATAAAAACTAGAATAAATTCTATCACTTTCTTACAATCATTTTATTACTATAAGGTCACATCAACAGAAGAAAAGGCAGTAACATTCAATGAAACCTTATTTGCAAATCATATGATATTGATAAATATACTTAATAAATCAATATGTAATACAAAAGCTTCTCATATCTGCAAGTAAAGTTTCATCTAATGATAGTATACTCTATTCTATAGATAATACATGAAACTTACAGGAATGAACCAAAAGGGATAAGGTGAGATTTTGATTTTATTAATCTATCTATCTATCTATCTATCTATCTATTTATCTTGTCCATGGGAAGAAAAATTTTGACAGTTTGTGTTCTAATTTTTAGGCTACTTATATTTTCTTTGCACGTATGTTCTCATTATTATTTGTTTCCAATGCCTTTTGTGGCATCTATCCTTTTTCTCTCTTTTCAAATCAACCTTAAAAAAAGAATTTTTCCACAAAAAATATCAAATATAGTTAATACTATATCTCTATATGGATATAATTCTATTAAGTAAATCATCCGATAGTTACCAAAAATGCCCTCTTAATTTCTTTTTTTTACATTATTTCTGAAATCTTCCAGTTCAGTCTTAAATCTTTTTGACTCTATCATGTTTTCTGATCTATTTAGGCAATTTGTTCCACAAATTATATATTGCTCTGTTAGCAAAGAAATCAAATAGGTTTCAAATTCTACCTACAACAGTAAATTTCTTGTTTGAGGAGAAATATTGAAAAAAACGTTTACCATAAATAGAAATTCCATTGATTATTTTGAAAGTTTCAATTAAAGCACTTCTCAATCGTTTCCTAGTTATGTAGTTAATCCTGATTCCTCTAATCTCTCCTTATAACTGTAAACTTTTACTCTTTTTATTAGTTTGGTCACTCTTTGTATGCTCTCCAATCTAAATATTACACTCCAGTTTCCATGTTTTGACATAGGAGCCCAGATCTGAGAACAATATTCTGTGAAAGGTCTTATTAGAGTCTTACATATCATTAAAATACATTTGCCTCCCTTGAATATTTCTAACCATCCAGCTGATCAAACCATTTGTCCTTGATTCAACAGACAATATATGATTTGATATATCATCAAAACTAACGCCTAAATCATATTCCTCATTTATTTTTATGATTTCTCAAAGGCTTAATTTACATTCAATTCAATATGCATTATTTTTCCTTTTTCTATGTTAAATTTTAATTTCTAAATATATTTCTAAATATGAGAATTTATTTAGGTTCTCCTATGTTCTAACAATGATCTTACAAGAAGTTTAACATCATCGACAAATTGTTCTGTTTCTGATTTTATATCACAATGTAAATCATTTATGAAAATTAAAAACAACAAAGGTCCCAGGGCAGATATCCAATAAACACTGGAGGCTATATTCTGTAGTTTTCAATAATCTGTTGTCCACAATAATTGTTACCAATTTTTACTTTCATTATTCCATCAAAAATATCTTACAATACTAATTATTTTTTTTAGAAATACCAAAGTTTTCCATTTTTCCCTGGCAAATGATAATAAGATACCATATCAAATGCCTTGCAAAAATCTTAATACATAATATCCTCATTCTTCCCTTCCATAAAAAATCATTTATTATATCAATACTTTCCAAAATATTTGATAACGTTAGATTTCTAATTAACTTTTCAAAAACCCAAACCCAAAATTCACGTTAGAGAAACTAATTGCTATTGAATGGAATTGAATCTTTTTTATGTTGTGGTATTACAATTGCTTTTTACCAAATATTTGCAATCATTTCTTATTCTATATATTTCTCGAACAATTTAGTTATTGCATTGATGAAGCTTTAGGTTGATAAGTATTTAAATATTTTAGGATGTACTTCTTCAGGTTGCAAACTTTTTCTAACATCCAACAAGGATAATAATGGTCTTATATTTTTAGCTCACTGGAAACAAACTGATCTTCTTCTATCCAATATCTGTTCCGTCACCAGATATCTTGTTAATATGTTTTTCATTTGTATACTATGATAATCAGAAGAAAAACGTGTGAGTTGAAGCAAAATTTTTAACCCAACTGTTGACTGTACCACCAGAAAAAGTGCATGAGTTTTATAGTTGGTTTCATTGTAACTTGTTTCTGCAACACTGAGTAAAATACTAAGCATATCAATGTACTTTTAGGAATTTCTTAGTGCATCAAGAAATGGTAAGCAGCATATTTTGTCCATAGACAAGAATATTATATTTATAAATATGATTATAATGCCAATATGTAATATTAGAGCTTCTCATATTTCAAGTTATTTGTTCAGGTAACTTTGTTTAACATAATTTCCCATATATGCATGTCATTGCTAAATGCAAAACCACTGACATTCATATTTCAGAAAATCCAATGACATATTTGGCTTGGTGTATATTTTTATTTGCTATGTGAAATCTGTAAAAATAAACTTAAATCATATAAAAATATTCAGCATCTTAGAACTAAGATCATAGAAGATGTCGGACATGTGGGTTGATAGAATTCTTTCTTGCGACTTCAGTTCATTTGAGTGCTTCAAATTTTGGCTAAGATTGATACACTTGGCTGAAATGTAAAGATAGCTAATGCTACCTACAATGTTTTACAAAAGAAATATATAAAGAAATAATTTTTGCTGATCTGTAGGCTAGTTTTTGCATTATAACCGCAAAAATACAACATAAAAAATAGTTTGAACTATTTCACATGTCATACCTTGAGTGTTGATAGATAATACCTTTGACCATTAAAGCAATTATGATCAGTAGTCTGTTCTTTTAGATTTATTCTATGATATATAGATCATATCTAAGTACCTCATCCTGGTATAAGAATGATACAAGGTATAAAGCAATGAGGTCTAGCGGAGAATAAATCTCTGGCAGGTCTTACTGAGTTTTGAAGATTTATTCTACTGATATTGAATTGGACTTAAATTAATATTATGATCATAGTTAGCTAAGTGAACTCAGTAAGTTTACCATTGCTATGATGTCGGTCATGTCTTTTCCAACTTTGGCTGCTCTCAAAGACGTTAGCAGAAAGTCATTTGATAGTATCTATTTTAGATGAATTGTAAAGGATCATATGGAGGAAACCAAGATGTAATTCAATGGATGGCATCCCTATACTAGACAGGTGCCACATATCAACTAATTTTCTTATACTCCTATGCACCTCTTACTGACTGATTTAGGATTTTCCAAATGAATTATATGATGGAGGCACCACACTGACTTATTTCTGGATGAAGTGTGTTTGAAGGAGTGTCATAAAGATTCTGGCAGAGCCTGAACTCTCATTACAAAATCAGAATTGATGGACATCAAAAGAAAAAAGGTTTTATGGATGTACAAAGTGGTGTAATAGTTACCAGCATGAAAACTGATTTCAAGTTTTCAGTGCTGTTTCATATGTACATTATTTACTAACATAGGGGGTAACAGAAATACATCCCACACTTTAAACTGTCATCCATGTGGTGCAAATAAACCTTGGCAAATAGTAATGGTAGTTTGATCTAGCAAATGTCTTAGCGTTTTTTTTTCAGATTTGAACAATTACAATCATGGGTTTGACTGGTCATACTCATAAAAGTTTGACAAAAAGACCACAAATAGGCTGTTTGGACATTTTCTGAAATTCAAGCATTTCAAAGTCGTCCAGGTTGCTTTCTGTTAATCAATAAACCTGTGGTTTAGAAATTTTCAACCAATAGCAGAATCTGTTTTCTCTCTAAAATGGCATCATTCCAATGTAATATAAATGAAAAACTCTGTGTGGTAATTATAGATTCACTCATCTTAGAAAAACATTTTGACAGCAAACATACTATATACATTGTTCACAGCCATGATCATAACTGATCTCATCTGAAAAAAAAAATGTGCTAACATGCAAGCTCAGTGGAGCTACCGTTACTACTTGCCCAAGTATACTTGCACGATGCAAGTGACATTTCAAAATGTCGAAGGTATGTCTGCCACACTTTGTACCAATGAGAAAAGCATGAATCTGTGCTTTATCCCATCATCCAACAATATAATAACATGTTTCATCACTGGTGTGCCACTATAACTGAAAGAAAGGGAAAAGAGTTGGTGAGTAAGCAAATCCATTTTCCATAACAATGATAATTATGTTTGAGATTCACAGGAACATCAAATTACTGTATCATTCTAATTGTACTGGGTGTTGTTAGACTTAAAAACAATACTAGTGTCTGAAAAAAAAATAGTGGATGCTCTGAGCATGATGAAGTAAAGGTTCTCTTGATGAAGAAATGGAAGAGTGGGATTTCTATAATGAATCTCTTTAGCAGAATTGATATCATGAAATAGAGGCCAAAATGACTTTAGTTCAAACATCAATATTGTTTTTTTTTATATCTAACAATGCTGAGATCAGTTTGTATGAGACAGCCACCTGGCATATAAGTAGTTGCTATGAAAAGCTTTTAGTATCCCAGACTGTTTTGATAGGGACCAAATAAAATATAAACAATATTATCTACTCATATCAGACATAGTAACTCCAGGAGAAAGTGTCTGTTCTTGCATGTATAGAAAAAAGTTATCAATCTGTATCAGACTTTGCTGATCCACTGATATGGTGAAGATGAATGCAAAAAATTTCCCAGAATGCATATTCAGTCAATGACATTTCCCTGTAAAGTAACTCAAAGGAAGAGTGCTGTAAGGTCTCATTTGATAACTAGTCAATTTACTCAACTACTGTGTAAATTGTTCATGAGATCTTCAAAATAAATAAATGTATTCCTTTGAGCCCTTATATTTATTCTTATTTATTCATTTTATACTTGTATTTAATGAACCACGGATTTACCATTCTGACTATGATAACTATCTTGTATGTGATTGTATTTGATTTTGAAATTGGTACAAATATTTCACCATTGTTTCCACAATCATTGTCTAAAAAATCTCCAGACAATTTATGAGCTATATTTTTTTGTAATCCCACAGTGCCTTAGAAAAATAAAGTTTAATGTTTAGATCTAGAGTTTGTTAATTCAAACAAGAAAAGAAATGACTTTAAAATAAAAACAAAAGATGAAGTTCAGGTTTTAGTCGGTAGGAGAGCATTTTAAAATCAGTTTAGGGCTTCAAAGAATAAAAAAAAAGATAACAACATACACACCAATATATCTAAGTAGAAAGATGTAAGCATTTATCCAACCCATCGTTCACATGTAGGTTGTGACACAAGATCAATTTGAAGGAAAGCAAAGCCAGTTTGAATTTTCCTTCTCAAAGAATGGTTGCCAATCCAAGGTTAAAGAACCTAGTCTACCCTACTATTTACCCAGACCTGAGTTAAGAGCAGATTGATTCATGCATTTCCCAAGAGAGTTTGTTCAAAGTGAAAGGTAAACAGCTTTTTCCAGAAATTGAATTCAGGGTACCACCAATTATATTTTCTATAAAGATAATCCTTAGGCTAAGTACTGAGAGTAATGTATTCATAACATTTTCCTTATGAGACATTTTAATTTTATAGAAGGCTTTCAATTTTATTGATAGATTTTCTATCATTATCTTTATCCCTTAACTTTGCAGATTTGGAATAAGGAAGGGAATTCTACATTTGTTGCGGGTCTGTCAGAAATCATTTGATAGCCACCAAATAAAATAATAAGTATTTATGTGATGAATGTAATCAGAAAGCCTTCGGGTCTATGCAGATGAAATTTTTCAGTTGGGTTATAGCATGCACTTTACAAACACTACTAACTGAAAAAAAAGAATTTCTTTGCATGGCCGAGCATATGGGGAATAATAATAAATTACTGAGATCATAAATCAGTGATTCTTTCTGCTAAGCAGACAAGTGAGTTGGAGTGAGAGATCTGCTACTTATTCAAGATGTGACTGATAAAAGTTAGTTGAATTAGATTGTACGATCAGAGATTGGAATGCAACAAGAAGTTATTTCTTAAGTTCTTTAGTTAGGAGGCTAAAAAGATAAAAGTTGGCTATTTTAAAACAGATTCTAAAAAGTACTAAAGAAGAGAATAGAATAAATCTTTTGTGGGTGGATACACAACATACCTCTGTTTTTATTCTCGAGGAGTTTTGGTCAGAAACTTTTCGGGTACATCCATTATATTGAACTTCTGTTTAAACAAATTCATTAGCATGTATTGCTTTAAAAATGACTGCACTTACCTACAAAGAAAGAAAGAGAAAAAGAATTTATTAGCAAAAATCAGTTTTTAATTTATTTGAAACAAATAATTTGTAACATTAAACATTTCATATCATAAGACTGATAAATGAGAAAAATATTAAAAACATATGAGTGAAT
Organism: Sepioteuthis lessoniana; assembly: GCA_963585895.1. NCBI lineage: Eukaryota > Metazoa > Mollusca > Cephalopoda > Myopsida > Loliginidae > Sepioteuthis > Sepioteuthis lessoniana. Next base: position 109,891,883 of record OY757918.1, read on the forward strand.
ATATTTACATAGATTTTTACTTCAATTGGTCAAATTTGGGCAAACTTAGATAAAGCCATGAAGACACTTCCTTTAATATATCAGGTCGAATCAGAGATTACTTTCATTTGCTGGAACCTTATAACACGGTAAAACTTTTCATATATATACAAAGGCACTCATTGCTCTGTCATGAAGAAACTAACATTTTTATGTCATTGGATAATTTTAGTCAAATCTATCTATACACTCTGTTGTCAGGGCTTAAATTATGTCAATTACAACCACTGCAGAAAGGTAAGACTTTCCCTCATAAAAAGGGTGCCCTGTATATGACACTAAACAGCATTTGGAGGAGAAGCTCCGCTTCTCTTTCTCTCTCTCTCTCTCTCTCTCTCTCTATATATATATATATATATATATATATATGTATATATATATATTATTGCCCACCGGTTATTTTTCTTATAAACAAAAAAGGATTTTATTGTTTCTCATCTTATTAATTATCGTATTTCATGCGTTCATAATATATATCATTTGATATCATTCATTACTAACCACTTAATACCAAAATATGAATATGTAGCAGTCCAAGAATAAGTATAACCCTTCTAGAAAAAGTTGATTTAATTTTATATTACAGATACATTCTCAAACCAAACTTGATATTTTTTCTTGTTTACAGAGATTCAGTGCAATAGTGTATAGTAATTAATAATATCGAAAAATGTACATTATTATTACACAATGTTCCACTAGAAACATATGTAAAATAGATATATATATATATATATAAGTATATGTGCTCATTTACAATAAATAGATATTTCTCTGTAAAGAAAATGTACTTAAAAAATAAATTTTTGGCAGTAATTGTTAACTGTAGTTCTGTTCGACATCTCAAAATGAAACAGGTTCATCAAGAAAGAGTTTATCTCATCCAATACATCAACAAATAATTTGTGGAGGTTCCTGTGGTATAATGGTTATCATCGTAGGAAATGGATACGGTGACACGAGTTCAAATCCTGGACAAGACTGATCGCATTTCACATAGCACTAATACCCTTGGGAAAGGTATGAATCCAATTATTCTCCCTCCAGCTATGTATAAATAGTAGAGCAGACTAGGTTCTTCAGTCTTGGTGAGGCAACTAGTATAGGAGAAGGAAAACTCTGAATTCAAACCTGTTAAACTCTGCTTAAAAAATGACCTTGCGTCATATCCTGTCTGAAGGGAGGGGTTGGTAAATATGAATATCAACAAATAATTTGTAAGTTGTGCTGTTATTATTTTGTTTGAGTAAAAATGTCAGGTAAAAGAATGTCAGTCCAATTTACCTGTTGAGTATTTTTTTAGTCTCTTCATGAGTAAAACATGAAATGAGACTTTATCTAAACAAAGCCATTAAATATTTTTAATTTAAAACTTGATTAAAACAGTTTTTATGGGAAGATTTATAGATTCATTTTAGATATAAACAAGAGTTATAAAGCAAAATGTGGGCATATTTTATGTTTTGCTTGATTTCCTTTTATTTTATAGCATATCAACCATTGTAGGTTCTCTAATACCAAATCCATTTTTCTGCATACTGACAGTTCTGTTTCAAGCAATTCAGTTTAGCATAAGTACACATTCTAGTTCTATTTGACCCATAGATAGGATCTTATCAGATGCTACCACTCTGGGCCAGAGTGGAACAAGGAGTGATGGCAATGAAGGGGAATTCTGCATTCCCCAAAGCACCAGCATTATTAGAGTCTCACCATCAGATTGTTTAGTGCGATATCTAGGACACTTGTTGGGTGGGGAGTTTTACCCCTCTACAGAGTTGCATTTGATGTATTCAACAACCCCAGCCGATTGGGCCTGGGCACATTTTATGTTCTCATAGCATAAATAATATTTAAAATGCATGTGATATATATTAGTTAAGAGAGACTTAAATTTTATAAAATGTGGCATTCATATTGAATAATAGATACTATTTCTGGACAATAATTCTTCTTTTATTTGATATATGTAATTTATATATAAACATAACAATAATCCAGCAGACATAGTATATTTCATTATATATATATATATATATATATCAACCAGTCCATTTGCTTAGTGAATGGAGTGTTTGCCAATGGTCTGAGAGACCAGGATTCAGTGCCAGATTGAGTCATGTCAAAGACTTAAAAAAGGGTACTTAATGCCTCCTTGCTTAACTCTCAGCATTGGAAGGTATGGATCAAAGATATGTGGAGCAACCCAGCGAAAGGAATTGTGCCCTTCCTTACACCTCAGTGTTGTAGCTATTAAAAAGAAAGCCTACTAATGGTCAGACAACAAAAATAACATATATTTATACATATGTGTATGTGTGTTTATGTGATGGATGTATTGATTGATGGCTTGATCTTAACAGTCTGTCGAGACATACAGGGTTAATTTATGACCAGAGGTCAAGGAAACGCTCTTATTCTAAATTCATATTTACATTTTTTGTGCTGTTGTCTCTTCTGATGATTTTTTTCTTGTGTATGGCCCTGTTGAATGCAAATAAGTTTTAGACAAATCTGTTTGACTAATCGAGGTACTACCAGTATGGCAATAATATAAGGGCAATGATGGGATATTTCACACTTCCCAGACCTCCAGAACTGGAGTCTCATCATCAAATGCACTTTAGTATCATATTTCAGATAACCTTTTTTTCGAGCTCTTACTTCTCTGTAGGAGATAAAGCCAGTGTATCATAAGCTAAGCCGACAGGGAAGTGTGTGAATGTATGTCTACTTTATATATATATGGATATGAAGGCAAATTCAAAATATATTTCTAAAGAAGTAATATTGTAATGGAGAGGGACCAAATAGAATGGGTGTGAAATTGCCTCACGCACCATCTCAAATATCAATAGATGTTATATTTCATAAAGCACAAAGTGACTCATTTCCATTGTGAAAAGTTTATTACTCTGACTGTTTTTCTAGCAGTCAGACAAAAAATGAGTGAAGAAGATTGTTAGAAAGATCTTCTGGTGAAATGCTAAGAGTATTGTATGTTTGAGACAAACAAACAAAAACACCTAACTTTGATTTCTTTGCCTCTAATGTGGTTCTTTGCCCCAAGTGGGTGTCACAGCTTCGACCCTCTCCTTCTGACTCTGAGCTCTGAACTGACCAAACTACCCAAACTGACTCCAAATCAATTAACTATCTTTGCTTATATAATAATCTCTTAAATATTCTGCTCACTAATGATATAAGAACACGTGTCTTTAGCTTTCATGTATGACGTCATCACCGAAGCCAACTGCTATGTCCACAGTTTGTCTTCATTTCAATATCTGACCTTTAACCCACAGTTTGTAAACACCCTGTCAAATTAGTAATCTGCTGACACAGGTAACAAGTGTACCCAATGACCTTTGTGATTTACGCTGCAATTCAAAGTTTCTAGCTACTGAGAATTTATCAATACAATACAAATAAAATAATAATCTAATATAATTAATTATCATCCTTAATTATTTTACAATATATTGTACATGTGTAAGTATCTATGATATGTATTTTCTTTTACAAACAATTCAAAATCAATGAAAATCAGAATAAACAAATAAATGTGTATTTATGCATGTTTAATATCATAAATAGCATTCAGTCAAATAATAACAACTCTGTAATGCTGAACAATATAAAATAAATATCGAAAAATAACCGATAAATATATCATATATATAGATATATGTATATATATATGTGTGTGTGTGTGTGTGAGGGTATGTGTGTGTTTGTGCCTGCACATGTGAATATCTATGTGTGTGTGTGTGTGTGTGTGTGTGTGTGTGCGTGTGTGTGTTGTATATTTGAGTTTTGAATAAAAATAAAGACAAGTAAAGCAAAAACTAATGTCATTTGAATGTTGTATATCTCAAATTAACTTCTTTCATTGAATAAAATAAATGCACAAAGCAATTTTAACAATCTAAATAAGTTTTAAATCAGAAAATTTCCTTATTGACGTCACAAATTCTAAAGACAAGCAACTTTATCTTGTTTGTGAATTGGGACAAAAACCCATTTTCATTTGAGATTTGCTTGAGGAGAAAAACAAAGACACAAATTAAATGTTCTTTTTAAATCTCTGCTTGCTTTACTCAAAAAGAACAAAACACAAAAATCTGAATAGATTCAATGTTTATTATCTCATTTTTTAAAAAATATTTATTTCTAATCAAGATGTGCTAATTAATTTATGCTTTTTTTATAGTGCAATCTAAAGTTCTGTGACGAAGAATTGTTATGATTCCATGAATCCTTCAGACTATTATCCTCATCTTAGTTGTTCAAAAGTGCTTTAGGCATTGATTTCTCTGTCCTTCTTCTAAGTATTGGTGGAACTTATAAGACAAATCATTGTTATTATTTAATGAATTAAATGAATATCCTCCTCTTTGTTGTTTCAATCACTACAATCCACATGGCTCAATGGTTAGTAAACGGGTTTCACATTGATTGATTGATTTTAATGGCATGTCAATCAATCTAGGGTTATTTTATGTCAAGAGGCTAGAGAATCATATTCATTGTATGTTCATATATACATTTTTTTGTGTAAGAGTTTCTTAAGGTTTTATTTTGTTCACATTCCTCTCAAATATGAATAATTTTTAGCAGATCTACCAGACCAATTATTATAGGGGTGGACCTTGATATACTGAGGCCCTAAGCTCTGTGATATTTGAGGTTCTTCTCAAAAAACTTTTTACATTTATGTCACTGATAAAGAAAAATATTATATATATATAAGTTAGCGACCATAGTCGAGGATGACCCGAAGACTCCCTTTTCGATAGCTACTACACCAAGGTGTAGGGGAGGGCGCTACTCCATTCCCAGGATTGCTCCACTTTACCCTTGAACCGTACCTTATAATGCTGAGTGTTAAGCAAGGTGGTATCAAGTACCATTTTTAAAGTCTTTGGTATGACTCGACCTGGGATTGAACCCAGGTCTCCCGGGCCATTGGCGAACACTCTAACCGCTGGGCCAATGTCCCGAATTTGTATTAAAGAATAAAAACTAATGTTTGATTAAAAATATATTTTAAAAAATGAATCCTGGACAATGTGATTCCCTAGATAATAGCTTGTTTAGTGGATAGGTAAGTTCAGCACTGCATAGAGTGGATATACTTCCAAAATCAGAAATGGAGCCTCATCATTCAATCCTGTTTAGTATCATACCCACCGTATACTGCTTTCAGAGGCTATTACTACTGTAAAGAGCTTGTTCATTGATCGGTTCTCTATTAACCTATGCCAGATAAAAATAAACAAAAAAAACTATTAATGGGCCCCATACACAGAAAGTTATCAGTTTCGTATTCTGTTTAACACTTCATCATCGTCTTCGTCATCGTCATCATCAAGGTTTGCTGATAACATGGATTCTCTTGGTTCTCTCTTACCATTTGTCTCTATTGATCATTGCTGCTAGCAAGTCCTCTTGATGGTATCCAGTGTTTGCACAGAGATTATGAATGTAATATTTTGTTGGTTAGTCAACACTGTTGTGTCTATGTGTAGGAGTCTTCAGGACAACGTAGTTTGAGAGTTCATTCAACTTCACAAGCCATTCTACTTGGACGGTTTGTGAGATAGGAAGTAATTGTCTGTACAGCAGCTGTTTTGTGCTGTGCTGTTTCCAGGATTTATTCAAAACAGCAAGCAGTGTAATTCCCATTTAGTTTTTTCTCTATGTATTTCATTAAAGTCCAAGTGATGCAACCATACAATCGCACCAAAATGGCAACAGCTTGGAAGAATTCCCAATTTATTTTATCGGGGAGATCAAATTTCCATGTGGTTGTTAACCAGTCAATAGGATTCTATGCTTCACCTCTGTGTATGTTGACATCAATTTCAGTTGATGCGATATTACTAATGAGAAATATGAATTTGTCAACAAATTTCAGTTGGTACATAGCGCTGGTAGCCTTGTGTCCGATTAAGTTGAGCTTTGCAAAAATCTGTTGGACCATTAAAATAGATGATTTAAAAGTACGAAGAAGCAATGAAATAGAAATTATCAAATCTGGAGAAAAGGGATGAAACTGAATATGCAAAAAGGAAAGAGTCAAAAATAAAATAAAATAGGCACAAAAAATAACCACAAAAAATAAAAATAAAATAACCTCAAAAGTCTGAGAAAATAAGAATGGATTCTAAAAGCATTTGACAGTAATATATATTTAGTAAATAAGATTTGCGTGTGTTTTTATTTTGAATGTATTTTTATTTTGCTTCGACTTTGTTTTTATGATCTTTAGTTTTTAAAAAATGTTTTTTTCTTTTATTTTGTTGTAGTCTACTTGTCTTCAAGTACTGAGCCCAGAAACTTAAATATTGGAATCCACCACAAAAGCCTCTTTGGCATTCATCTTACCATTCTTTGAAAAGTCTTTTTTTTCCTGGTTTCAACAGAATTGAATCAAGTGGAAAAAGTGAAGAATATTCACTTAGCAGAAAAATCAAATTGAATGCCAAATTGAAAAATTAAATACAGCATAAATTTTCTTTTCTCTTATTGTATTAACTTTTGATATAAAGAAAAGCAAAAAATGTTTCTTTTTCTTCTTCTTCTTCTTCTTGGTCATTACATTTTACTCAAAAGAAGACGGGAAAAAGTGTTTTTATTTGATTAACTTATTGAGCATCTCTAATTTTTCTACTTTATTTTCTTTTTCCTTAAATTCCTTTCTTTTTTATTATTT
>OY757918.1:109903639-109906139 GCA_963585895.1 Sepioteuthis lessoniana
GGAAAAGTACAATCTACATGAAGTATAATCTAGATAAAGTTGAGCATAGCAGAACACACATAAAAAAGAGTTAAGATATCTATACAGTAGATAAGAGACATTAATGGAGAGGGTGGAAATTTAAATTGGGCAAAATCATATCAAAAAGGAAATAAAAACTAAAATAATCACCAGTGCTTTTCATAACTGAAAACTCAAATTATTTGACTGACTACTTGATGGCCTCTCTCTGCAAGAGATTTTGAAACCCAGAATTGTCTTCTATGAATTCCAACATTTGTTGAAACTGTTGTTGCTATCTATTACCAATAATTATATGATTTCAAGAAATTATTTATATTTAAAAATTCAGTGGCACACAGTTATATGGTTTCACATATTCTTATTGAAGACTAATAGTTTTCAAATTGGTCAATTTGGCCCATACATAGAACCCTCATAGGTACTACCAATGAAGGTTAGAATGGCAATGAAGGAGTGCTACACATTCCCCATATCTCCAGAAATGAATTCTCTCTATCATGAACAGTTTGATCTCATACCAAAGACACCTCTTTTGGGGACAGGGGTCTTTTCCATCTGCAAGGAATACTATCTGCATATATTATAAGCATTGCTGACAAGCAGGACCTGAATTAATTTACTAAGTATATATAACTGAATTTTGTTAAAGTGACTGTTTATTCCGGTAGAAAATTTTGACACTATTTTAATTGTTCTTTAATTATATTATATTGTTTTTCCTTTGTATATCATTTGTTAATAATTATTTTCGTTTCTAAAAGTTTCCTCATATGCAGTAAAATAAGATGTTTCAATTGTCTTAAGAGGATATTATGAATTCTTCATTTAAATTCTAAAAATTGTTTTTATGTATTTATCATGTAAAAGTTTTCATAACTTTCATAAGTCAACATTGAAAAAATTCAGGAAGACAGAGAGAGAGAGAGAGAGAGAGAGAGAAAGAGATAGAGAGAGAGAGATTTGAATAGTTTAAATACAAAATCAACTGTAGTTTCTTGTCTATGGAATCATCAGACTCAGATTGCAATTGGTCTAATGACCATATAGACAAGAAACTGACAGTCACCAAGTGCAGTTAACTCAGTGTCATTGCTATTCAAGCCAAGATCTACATATGCTTTATAATCAATACTGAGCACACTTTATTGATAGAAATAGCAAACTATTTAACTATATATATATATTGCTTGGCAGGGACATTTCACTTACACACACACACACACACACACACACACACACACACACACACACACATATATATATATACATATTTATATATATATGTATATATATATATATATATATATATATATATATGTATATATATATATATATATATATATATATGTGTATGTGTGTGTGTGTGTGTGTGTGTGTGTGTGTGTGTGTGTGTGTGTGTGTGTGTGTGTGTGTGTGTGTTAGTGAAATGTTGTGTATTAATTCTTGCATGTACTATTAAAACCATTAGTTCAGCTTGTCAATAAGCCTAAAAGATGAAATTTCTATGAATAATAAGAATTAAATATGCAGGACAAATTTTTCTTTTGGTTTCTGTCAAACTTTTCATCAGACTTATACAGCCATTCATGTTTTTTGAATTTTTGGAGATTCTGTGATTTGAATTGATAAGTTGATTTTGTTGGTATTGCCTATTTTCAAATAATGAAACAATAATTACATTGAGGCATTTTTCATTTTTTTTCATTTTTTTTTTTTGCATAGTTATGTTTTTTAAAGATTTTTATGAGATAATCAAGATCTATAGATTTTAACTAGCAAAAATATTCAAAGTCTGGATGAAAGTATTTAAGTTTTAATGGAATGAGATATATTCTATCAGAAAGAAAAACAAAACTAAATACAAATGCATATAAAAAGATTGCACTTATTTTTATTTTATTTCAGTTGATTTCTATGTAAAGTTATATACAAAATTTCTTTTAATATGTTTGAAAATAAAACAATTATATTAGAAATCATGTAATTATTTACTAAACTTTTGTTAAAACTAATATATAAATTCTGCACATCATATACTTGGTAAACCTTTATTATTGATGTATGACACACATTGTAGGATTTAAACACATTAATAACATTGACCAGCCAGGCATTTACACTGGGTGAGTGTTATTAAGCTGAATCACCTCATCCCAGAGGGTTGTCACCGCCAGGCAATACCTGCTTTACAGGGCTGAGTTAATGGCTTAGCATCTGAGGCACTCAAATATCGGGAATGCCAAAGGGACCAAGCAGATTTTGTAATGGCTGCACATGTCTTGATTTTTTTGTGGCTCCCCACTATAAAATGACCTTGTGTCACATTCTGACTTGGTGGTAAGTCGGCTAAATACCATTAATAACAAGGAGGTGCCTGTGGTGTAATGGTTATCGTTGTAGGAAATGAACATGGCAACTCGAGTTCAATTCCTGGACGAGACTGATTGCATTTTTCACATAGCACTAATACCCTTGG
>OY757918.1:109911139-109956139 GCA_963585895.1 Sepioteuthis lessoniana
ATAGCCGAAGAAAGACTGTGCGTCTGAAGTTAAACACTCCCCTTTCCCTATGACAGACTGATAGGAAAATTTATCTCTATCCCAATGAGGTTATATTCCACCTGCAGCTTTCAAGTTCTTCTTAAGGGAGGAAGAATTTGTCTGAATAAAAAGCAAGGAAAGTAAACAAATAGAATCGTATATCTTTATCTTCTGGAGCAAATTCTTTAAGGGTTCCATCAAGCAGCAGGAACTAAAAAAGATTAAAAATAAATGTATTATAGAAAATAAAGAAAGCTAATCTAATAAAAAAAAGAGTTGTCCGGTGATGTATTGCTTTGGCAGAGACCGCAGCGCTGTGGCAAGAATATGTCCACCAGAAAACCGTACCATGACAATTTCCATTCTAACTCATGCAATATAAATCTCAATATGGCACCCAGCATGCTGTAATATCCAGTGGGAAAAAATCTTTACAAAAAACAGTTTATAGAAATGTGCAGGTTATGCTAACCTGACTCCATTTCTATTACAGTGGGGGGAAAAATGTGTTTTGTTTATAATAGAGATAAACATTTTTTAACATAAAAATCTCAGGTGGAATTCTCCAGTTTTTATTGATTGTTTTATTCTAAAATTTATATAAAACGTTATCCTCTACAAAGAGGCAACTAGGCATGTTTTACATGATTTGAATATACAGTACTACTCATAAGTATTTGAACAAATAGATAATTTACTTCTAACCACTTGGTTTGGACAGTTAAAAACAGGATTATGATGCCAGACAATACAAATGTATAGTAAACAAGATAATGAATTTTGTTATATTTTGCATTCTGAGAACTCTATTTTATTTGGATTTAATAATCAAAATAAAAACTAAAGCAAAAATTCTTCTAAAATGAATCAAAAAGGTTCAAACAGGCAAGTACTAATTGTTATTAGGAAGACTTACTAGATTAGTTAATTCATATGAATTCTCTACTGATCAGAATCTTTTATGACACCAACCTTTGGTAATAATAAAAAAAACAACCAAAAAAACAACCTATTTTGTGCATGTTCAAATATTTATGAGCAGTATGAGTGGCATTTCCTAACACCTTTGAGAACACTATCTGAATCTAGCAAAATATGTGCAGTTGTGTCTGACCACCTTTTTTTTTTATAATAAATGCACACCCATAATATATAATGGTCAATATAATGGTCTATTTAGGGCATTAAAAAAGAATTTAAAAAAGAGTATAAAGTTATTTTCTGTACCCGCTCCTCTACATTAGTTATCAAACTCTATGTAATATCAATTATATGTGTACAAAATGATATAGGCCCATGCAAAATGGGAATATTTCTCTTAAGTATGAGAAAACATTTTCTGAGATCTCAAGACATTTCCAGGATTCTTTTAGACCCCTACCTCAATGTATAATAGAATCCCTTGCATTCCATCTCCAATGCACTGAGTCAACATACCATTTATAATCTATACAGATTCTGTAATGAATATTTGTTCAAATTTTACCATGAGTAAGTATATCAAATCAAAAGTAAAAAAAAGAAAATGACTTAACATGAATAATGACTGTCAATTATATAGTTTGTTCCTTTTTACTTTGATTTTATTTTTTTCTTTGAATTTAGTGACAACCACAGTATTAGAAAAAAATAGGAAACATCTATGGCTTAGACACCTGTAGGAAGTGACTATTTTTTTTGATTATTATTGTCTATGTTCCCTTAATAATTTTTGGGAAAAAAAAAGAATATTCTCAGAAATACCAAAAAAATAGGAAATTTCTAAGAATTATTTTTTCCTTGACTTGATATCGAAATTTGGGATTAGTTCTTTGCTGATGACTTTTTGCAAAGGGAATTTTGCCAACAATAATCAAGAAAAATAATCACTCCCTATGATTGCCCAGCCACTGAAGTTTCATTAAGATTTTTGCCAATAATAAAAAAAAAATGGTTAAATTTTTTTATTGTTTGTTTTTTTTTTTTTTTTTCCAGTATTGTATAATTAAAAGGTACTGAATGAAATACAATTAATATTTTTTTACATCAACAGTGGATTACAATATGAAACAGCATTTTTTGAAGCGGGCTTGGAGGTTAGATACAGACATCTATACACTTTTACTTCCAACTGTTTTTACTCCAACTTTCATTTTCATAAAATCACAAGCATGAGAATATTGGACTCATTACTTTGACATGTGTTGATCAAAATAACAATGATAATGAGAATACTTTGTAGAATAATGATGATACTTCAAGTAATACCAGGATAGTTGAAAACGGACAGAAATGTGTTGATCAAGATGAAGAAAATTGTCTGAATCTTTTTCTCATGCTTATTTCTTCTTTTCTTTAGAAAATTTTGTATTTCTTAATGTTATTGTTTTTTTTGTACAACTTCTATCTTAAACTATAAGAAATTTTCATTATATCAATTATATATTTTTATATATATTTTTATATATTTTCATTATATCATTATATATTTTCATTATATCATTATATATTTTCTCTTTCACTAACTTACCCTCCTACTGTCTCTATTTTAATTTCTTTTTCTCTTTCGTTTCTCCATGTTTTTTTTGTTTCTTTGTACTTTATGAATATTTGTTTCTTTCTTTTTTTACTGTTTTCTTTCCTTTATTTTCTTTTTCTTTTTTGTTCTTGTTTTTATTCTACTATTTTAAGTGTTTTTTCATTTATTTTTTCTTTCCTTCTCTTTCTTTCAATCATTTTCTTTCTTTCTTTCTTTCTTTCTTTCTTATTCTCCTAACCCTAAATTTCATTCTTTGTGAATTAGTTTTTTTCTTTAAAGAAATGAAAATGCATGAATGAGAATGATTCTCTCACAAAGGAAACTCATCTCTCATTCAGTGAGTTTTAAAATTCTTTCTTTACACAAGAAGAAATCAACACAAAACACAACATTCCTTCTATATTTGCTATTCCTTCCTGCCATGATCAGCACCAAAGCACACAGATCTTCTATCAGCTCTCCCACCAGCTCACTCATTTTAGAGGTGAAAAGATGTGAATTCACACCTTTCCCTCTTGCTCACCTAGTTTAGAGTTTCTGGTGGGTGGAGGTAGGGTGCATCAAATAAAAATTGTTAAAAGAAAAAACAAAGCTAGCAGGAAATATAAACGAAAAGCCAAAAAGTTGTGCACAGCTTCCTTCAGCAAGCTTTTCAGTATCCTTGAGAATACGACTGATTGAAATGATGTCATTAAAAGACAGGTTTCATCAAGTTTGATTATTTAGTTTTGGGGTCTGTGTTTTATTTTCGTTATTATTTAACTTTTTTCTGTTTTTTTCTCTTTACAAAGAAAAAAAAAAGAAAGAAATTTCCGTCAACTGCTTCTTGTTTGAGTAAAGAGTAGAATTTTTAGGAAAGAGTGATTCAAGCTAGATAATAAAAAAAAAAAAGAAATCCTGGTAAAATAAAAAAAATTGGTAATTACTTAAAATCAACCCTTCTTAAGTTTTTTTTCATTTTTGTGTTAACTTTTTTTTTTTTTTTTTTTTTTTTGTTGAGGTTGCCATCAAGTGCTGCTTCTTTCCGTTTGTTTTAAAGGTTAGTGCTGGGAAATGGATTTTGTGAACTAGTTATTGACTAAGGTAAATAAATACACACACACACACACACACACACACACACACACACACACACATATATATATATATATATATATATATATATATATAGAACAAATTTATATACATACACATATCTATGAACATAAATCTAAATGTTCACATCTAAAATGAAGAGGCATCTACAAACACAATCACTTGGCTCATATGATGTAATAGTTAGTAAGCTCACAGATAATTTCTTGTTAGTTTGATACTCACAGAGCATCAGATAGCTTTTATGTCTGAGCTAGCAGATCCTTACTAGTGAGTTTGATACTCACAGAGCATCCGATAGCTTTTATGTCTGAGCTAGCAGATCATTACTAGTGAGTTTGATACTCACAGAGCATCCGATAGCTTTTATGTCTGGGCTAGCAGATCCTTACTAGTGAGTTTGATACTCACAGAGCATCCGATAGCTTTTATGTCTGAGCTAGCAGATCATTACTAGTGAGTTTGATACTCACAGAGCATCCGATAGCTTTTATGTCTGAGCAAGCAGATCATTACTAGTGAGTTTGATACTCACAGAGCATCAGATAGCTTTTATGTCTGAGCAAGCAGATCATTACTAGTGAGTTTGATACTCACAGAGCATCAGATAGCTTTTATGTCTGAGCAAGCAGATCATTACTAGTGAGTTTGATACTCACAGAGCATCAGATAGCTTTTATGTCTGAGCTAGCAGATCCTTACTAGTGAGTTTGATACTCACAGAGCATCAGATAGCTTTTATGTCTGAGCAAGCAGATCATTACTAGTGAGTTTGATACTCACAGAGCATCAGATAGCTTTTATGTCTGAGCAAGCAGATCATTACTAGTGAGTTTGATACTCACAGAGCATCAGATAGCTTTTATGTCTGAGCTAGCAGATCCTTACTAGTGAGTTTGATACTCACAGAGCATCAGATAGCTTTTATGTCTGAGCAAGCAGATCATTACTAGTGAGTTTGATACTCACAGAGCATCAGATAGCTTTTATGTCTGAGCAAGCAGATCATTACTAGTGAGTTTGATACTCACAGAGCATCCGATAGCTTTTATGTCTGGGCTAGCAGATCCTTACTAGTGAGTTTGATACTCACAGAGCATCAGATAGCTTTTATGTCTGAGCTAGCAGATCATTACTAGTGAGTTTGATTCTCAGAGAGCATCCGATAGCTTTTATGTCTGAGCAAGCAGATCATTACTAGTGAGTTTGATACTCACAGAGCATCAGATAGCTTTTATGTTTTAGCTAAACGAAGTCAAGCTTAGTCAATAACAACAAACAGATTCACAAGTATAAATAAGAACATAATGTCACCCAAGCACACTGAGTATAAGAGTTATGATTTTAGGAAATGGAATTGGTGACTCAGATTCAATTCCTATCAATATAAAAGCTAATGTTTGGGGTGTCTTGTGTGGTTCAATAGTTAACAAGCTAGAGGGCTTAGAATATGCTGATTGCATCCCCTGCAGAAGAATATGACCCCCATCAAAAGTGTCCTGCCTATGACACTAAACTGTATCTGATAGTGAGGCTCCAGTTCAAGAATATAGTGTATCCCTTTATTACCTTTGCTCCCAGTGGTATTAGGATTTCATTTGTGGGTTAAATAAACATGTTTAAAAATAATTTATATTAGATAGAAATATTTGATATCATAAAGCAACGTGTAAAAAATTGATAAGAAATTACACAAAAAATGTAAATATAAGCATACAATGTGCATGATTCCTTAATCTCTGGATTAAAATAAGCCCCGGTGGATTGACATGCTATTAAAATCAATAAATAAATCAACATGCTTGGCTAACAAACCATAATTAGTGAATTCTCTTTCCACTGAGTGCTCCATATTTCTGGCTTTGTGTCAAATTAAGCAAAGGTTGATAAATGACAAGAGGGTAAAATTTCAACTGTGGCTTATTCAATTTTTACTATTTTATTATTCTTGCTCAGAAGATGAAAAATATATCAGCTACAATATTTTTAAAAGAAATGTAGGTAATAGAATGATATAAAGTAATAACAATTTGCCTCTGAGTTTTAGAAAAGATCAGAGATTTATTGATCAAATATTTTATATAATTCTACCATTGTCTGTCATTTAATTTTGAAAATACAGTACTAGATCTTTAAATGCTAAGCTTTTTGGCCATTAGATACTCTGTACCTAATTTCATAAAATTCAAAAATTCTTTCAAGCACAAAATACATTAGAAATTTTTGTTTGAGATAATCTTATCTTTTCATTAAAAGACAAACTGTAAATCATTACTATACTAAACCTTTCATAGTATCTGATATGATCTCCCTGAGTTCAAAGCTCTGTCTAAAACACTGAATTTGCAAAGGGACAACAATAAGGAAATTGAATAGTTTTTGCCTGTATTTCAATTTGACAATGAAATTAGCAGTGCAAATTCTAAAGTCATTGGAGGACATGATTTCTTTCCATAAGTTGAAAGCATAAATGAGCAAGATGTTAAAAAATATATTTTGATTTATCATGAACACAGTCAGTTTACAGTTGTCAGAAAAAAAGTAATCTTCTAAATGTGTCAGCTTGACAAATGAATAACTCTCGAATTATATTACATAAGGCCCTAATTGCTTTTGTAGTTATAAATAACCTGTTACAAAAACAATAGTCACAATCATTTGCTAAGTGATTGCCACTTTGTGGCCCTTGATTAGATGATAATTTCTGTATTAATTTGTCTGTCTGAATGGAACAAATAAAAAAAGCTTATTCCTTGACTTGATCTTTTGTAAAGACCCAAAAGATTCAGAATAAACATGTAGCACACATATAGCCACATTCATGTTTCATCACTCAAATAACAAATTCACCTTGTTGGAAGCACTTAAAATCTATTGATTGTATTTCCTGCAGAAAGATAAGAACACAACAAAGGAAGATAGCCTAAGAATAACAGCAAACTGCATTTAATAGGGAGGCACTCCAATTCTTGAGATCTTGAGATTTTGGAGAATTTTTTCAGGCCAAAACTCCTTGGGTAAGAGAACCTGTTAGGATCCTATTAATCGGTCAAATAGATCAGTTTAAAATTATTTGTATTTGATGTGACAATGTGCCAAAAAAAACCTCTTAAGAGACAATTACATAAAAAAAATGTGAATATAAAAGTACAATAAATGATATTCCCTAACCTCCAGGTAAAAAGTAATCCTAAATAGGTTGATATGCTGTTAAAGTCAATCAATCAGTCAAATCACAAATGAACAGTTTAGTTCTGTTAAAATGACCTGATCTTGTGAAATGTCGAGAACAGACAGCCAAGTTTTAGTTGTAAAACACAAGTTGCAATTTAGCATTGGTAGGAAGCTTCTGCTTCTAGATGTAGTCTATGTGATAGTTTCAGGTTCAATACCTGGAGCAGACCCAGCTGAAGAAAAAGCAATACTACAGAGAAAAAGTGACTAAGAATGGGAATTAATTGATACCAGATTTTACACGGCAGAGACAGCGCAATGCAAACAGTCTACTTCCATGAATTGACTCTGAATCAATAAATATCTGCACATATCAAATTAAAACTAGTTAAATATATCAAAGAATTATAGCATGAACAATTCATGATTGGAATTAATTGAGCGTAGGATTCTAAACAAAATGAACAGCCCTTCCATCTTCTTTATCAGTTTTCTATTGTTCATATACAGTATCATTCATTCACAAATAGACCACAAAATTTTTTCATAAAATGTTCATTTTCCTCTAAACCAAAAACAACAGGATTTTATTATTTCTAGTGGAATATTATGAAATCAAAATGGGTAATACTAGGTATGAATTATTATTAAACACTTCAGAATTGAAACTATATATCCAAACATATTTGTAGCAGTCTAAATAGTTGAGGAATAAGAAAAATAATGAAAATTTTAAACCAAAAATAATCAGTCGTTCAAAAATAAGTACACTCCTGCAAAAGGAATTATTTCTGATCAATATTTGGTGTGGCTGCTTTTTTTTTTACTACTCTTTATAGTCTTGATGATATTGACCTCTCTAGATTTGCTAAAGCAGTGACAGGAATGTTTTTTCCACTCTGTCAGGATATAGTCTTTTATCAGCAGGTGCATGTCCCCTCATAGCTACTCATCAATATGTAGCTGTTTTTATGCATCTTTCAGCCACACACATAATGCAGGAAAGAGCTACTTGCACAGACAAAAACAGAGACATGCAAACAACCACACTTACAGATACACATAAACATACATCAAACTACAATCTTTTTTACATATGCAGGTACATAACTCAGTCATGATATGATTTATTGTACTTAACAACAAGGAATTTCATTTCTTCTTGTAAATTTTCAAGAGAATTCATATAACTTTCAGCAGAAAGAAATTCTGTTAGTGTACAACATCAGGAATAAATACTTATTGTTGCTCGTAAAATCTTTTTCCAACTATCCAATGTCTTCAAACGCCATGATGTCTTACCTGTTTCATGCTTCCGTGGACACTAGAGTTTCTCCAATCTTGTTCAGCAACAAATTTCAAATCTGATCAGATTAACATTGGGCTATCTGTACATAATATGTAGACACATGTCATTCATCTTATTAACCTCTATAAATAAAGGAAGTGTACATGTCACAAAATATTGTATATAAGGAATAGTGTAACTTTTCTGAATGCTGGTTTCTTAATCAGCAACCTTATATATGAATTCTTTAAAATAAAGTAAATTTAGAAATACCATTTAGGGATGGTGCACAGATACTCAACTGTTTTAAGTAGAGAGTTGGTTGTGACACTTTGCCTCTTAGAGTACACAGACTTTGATCTGAGGTAGAAATACAGCGCCATTATTTTTTGTCACATACTATACCAATATATATATATATATATATATATATATATATATATATATATATATATATATATATAAATAAGGTATGATAACATAGACATAGAGTCAGAGCTACTTAGAAACTGCCGTTTTCTTGCCCATGATTAATCTGATTAATGCATAGATGAGAAACTGACTGTTACCAAGCACCGCTGACTCTATCATCATGCTATTTGACCTTAAATATATACACTCTGTCAATGATATTGAGCTCTCTGTATTTATAGATATAGCAACCTATAGTATCACTATTAATATATATATATATATATATATATATATATATATATATATATATATATATATGTATGTATGTGTGTGTGCCTGTGTGTGTATATTTATGCGAGCTTACATGCATACTTGTACATGACTACAGTTCCGTGTGGGGAGAAAACGCATGAAGAAGTAAATTAAAAGAGAAAGGGAAAAACTATTGAGTGAGCATGTTTTTTTTAGACAATATAGGTGAATATATATTTATAGTTGTGATGTACACATATATTTTGTTCTCTCTCTCTCTCTCTCTCTCTCTCTCTCTCTCTCTCTCTCTCCATCTAACCATCTATCTAGAATTTATAAATATTTTCACTACTGTCAAGAATATATTATAGTTGGTTTGAGCTTTTCTTTTAGAGGATTCTTTGGTTTAGCCTCTGGGAGAAGGAATGTTTGAATATGAATGGGAAAGAAAAAACAGAAGAATCTTCTTAGGCTTGTTGATAGTTGAGCTTCCCTGCCCACTTGAAGCTGTTTCACCCAAGTGACTTTATCAGCTCAAGATGAGTGCAGGTTTCTACCTGAAACGATAATTATCTACTGATATCAGCCAGATATTTCAAGTATCAAAATGGTGAAGATTGAGTGGCATGGTAGGTGTTTTATTTCATTTTTTATTTTTGCCTTTATTCTTCAAGAAGTAGGGGAAAGTACAGGACTCCTTGTTTGTGTGTGTGTGTGTGTGTGTGTGGAGATCGTGGGTTAATGTGGTTGGGTAAAATACTGAGTGAGTGGGGGGGTGTACTTTTTTTAGGACCATCGATTATGTCTTCCCAAGCCGTAAATAATTTCTTTTCATTGAGTTTGAACAACAGTGTTTAAGAATAAATAAAAAAATGTCCAAAAAATATCTTCTATCAAGCTTGATTTGAAAGAATTCGCTGTCGCACCTCCAAATATAGAAATAAAAAGCAATGCAAGGAAGCGGTGACCCACCCACTTCAATTAATGAATTTTGGACAAATGCACTCGAGCTATAGACACTCCTCGATTCTTTCAAAATGTTTGGAGAGGACATTTATATTTTCATCCAACAATTCACATGATTTTGCTCAATGTGCTCAGAACAATTTTCATTCATAACTTACAAGGAATGTAATCCTTTTCTTTTCATTTAAGACACAATAAGTCACTTGGAAGGAATTTTCAGTTAACTTATTAGGTTTTAAAACTGACATTGCGAATAGTTCCCCTTTATATGCTGTCAAAAGGACCTATCAAGTACGATGGCCCTTAAGTAGAGAGAGAGAGAGAGAGAAAGAGAGAGAGAGAGAGAGAGAGAGAGAGAGAGAGAGAGAGAGAGAGAGAAGAATCCGTGCTGTCGGTATGCCTTGATGATAATGGTATTATCTCTTACAGCTTATTTGGCTGTTGCTTTCCTATCACCGAATGCTCAAGATGGATTTCTTTTCTGTAGGCTGAAGTGCGTCACCTGCCTTGCTATTTACACTATGTTGAAAGGAGAAGTGGATTCATGCCTTTCCCATTAACAATAAAACGAGGTCAACACAAACTATCCCAGCTGGCATTTGACCTCGGCTCGCGAATTCTATTCTCGCCGCTATCAACCATTCGCTCACCTGAAATAATCGGGTCGTTTTCATGCGATGACTATCAAGATGCATGGATTGTAAATAAGATATTATCCCTAGACGGAATTTGAAGTATCCTGTATCGTTGAGAGCTCATTTGACAAGAATAGCACTTTCCCGATTTGACCACTGAGTCTCATCACTAAGTGAATTTCAAATTAGATTAAAGCACTATTGAATTCCTTATCCGATTATTTCCGTTATATATTATTCGTTTACAAGTAACATATATTATAAGTTTAATTTTGGACAATTCAAAATGAATTTTTTGTATATTATTTATTCCATAGATTAAGCAGATATTGAAAGCATTCCAACTCCTGATTTTCACATTTGATACTTCTTGGAATTTATCTGAATCATTCTTCAATATATACACATGTACCAATGTCAATTTCGAAATGAAGGTGATGGGACGACAAATACCATGAAGTATCCATAGATACTTAAAAATTGTGTCAGAAAATGACCCATTATCTGCACTTGTAGAAAAAACATTAGAGTGTTGATTAAAAACCTTCCTCAATCGACTGACAAGAAAGACTGAGAAATGGATCTAATTTTAATTGAACATCCGACGAATGGAGGTGCGTATCTATATTGTTCAAGGGTATAGAAATTATTCGATTTATCACTTAGAATGGGAAATGAATTTTATATCACTGTAATAACGGAATAATTTGCACAATAACTGGATACGGATAGGAAGTGGGAACATCAACGAAAACCAAGTTTTATAAATGTTTCTTTCTTGACATTATTTATTTCCAACTTTCTCAATTCCTGGAAGATTTAAAGAGAAAATTTGATGGAACAGAAATGTGTTTCCTCCAAACTGAATAAACAGCTTATATAGTTATTGCGAAGATTTTGAAATAATGAAATAAAATCCTAAATAGAACTCAATTTGGAAAATGGAAATGGTGCCATTTTGTTACACGAGAACAAAACTTGAAAAATAACATTACATAAGTTTAATCAATTGAAGATGGAGACTTTATTGAAACCCCTGAACTTAGTGGAATTCGCCAGTTTAGTAAGAAAAATTTTAAAGTTTGGTTTGGTTTGGTTTTATGGCACATCAACCATTATAGGTTATCTATGGCAAATTTATTTTTATACATATAAACAGTTTTACATCAAACAATTCTGTTTAGTATAAGTACACAGTTCAATTGTAAAAAATAGTTCTATTTCAAACAATTCAATTTAGCATAACTACACAGGCTCAATGTCAAAAACAGATCTATTTCAAACAATTCAGTTTAGCGTAAGTACACTGTTTAAATGTAAAAAAAAAATAGATCTATTTCAAACAATTCAGTTTTGCATAAGTACACAGTAAATGTCAAAACAGTTCTATTTCAAACAATTCAGTTTAGCATAAGTACATATGTTCAATTTCAAAAACATTTCTATTTCAATCATTTCATTTTAGCATAAGCACACACTTTAGTTCTATTTGACCCATAGATAGGACCTAATAAGGTGCTACCACTCCGGGCCAGAGTGAACCTGGGAGGGATGGCAATGAAGGGGTACTCTGCATTCCCCATTAGTAGTATCTCGCCATCAGATTGTTTAGTGTCATAAGCAGGACACTTGTTGTGGCGAGGGGTCTTACCCCCGGAAGAAATGCAGTCGGTGTATTCTGCGGCCCCAGCCAATGAGTCAAGGATTTTTCAAGCATTGAAAACAAGAAATTTTCCATTCAAGATCAAAGTGTAGACCGCTAACGTTATTCATTTTTTTGAATAGTTCTAGATTTTAGCGGAACATATCCCAACAGGTAAACACTTTTTCGTGAAAAAAAGATCTTGTCGAACTGTATGATATATTCAGCAACGTAGTTTGACCTCTCTTGTTGTACATGTCAATGTCACATGTCAGTGAAACGTAACCCAATGAAAAGAAAGCGTGATCAGGTCGTAAGAATTGAAGTATACAAGTGTTTAAGTGTGTCACAATGAGGATATTTGGTTACGTCGATCAATCGGTCTGAGGGATTCTACATTCGGTTTATTCTGGCTGTCAGCTAGAACAGCCAAAATCCGACTGTACCAGATTGATATCAGAATTAACAGGAATGTGAGAATCATATTTCATGTTGGTTCTGTCTGTTGTGTGGTGGTCTGATGTTCTTACGGAAAGAAGAAATCTAATTCCTCGCTCAACCTCTCATTGTCTCCAAAATTCTAAATAAAGGGAGGACTACACAACAAAAAAATAAAAATATTTCATTTGCATTTCAGAAATCTTATAAGAAGCGCAGAAAAATGTGAAATGAATGCAGTTTACTACATTCATATAACGTTGTAGAAGAATAGTGGTGGAACTGTTGACCCTCATAGCTGTTGAATAAGGAGGTTCATACTTTTCTCAAAGGCATTAGTACAAAAGTCAACGTAATAGCTCAACTGAAGATGAAACTTGCCAACTTTGAGTCACAGTCCAGCTCGTTATCCACAACGCCACAGGGAGTCTCCTCCCCAAAAGAAGTAAGACAAAGGTATTCATGAATTGATTTGATGATGACGCTGATGCGTCTTAAAAATGAGTTTATTGAGGTTTCGTCAGTCAATGTTATTGGAGTAAATTAAATAAGTCGCGCGAAAAAAACATTGACCGGAATGAATAAATGAAAAGATAGAACAAAAGTGATGATATGGTTTTGATAATCAAAATCGGTTCTATTCATTATTTTCGCGGCAAAATAATATTAGTTTTTATCTGCATATTTTATACTTTTGAGGTTTTTAAAATAGAAGTGAGATTTCCAAATGTGCAGCTTTGGCACTCTGATTCTAGGTTGAAGTGTCGATGTATTCATATATGTAAATAGTCAGAGACATTCTTTTGGGAGCGCGAGCACACACACACACACACACACACACACACACACACACACACACGTATATATATATATATATATATATATATATATATAATATTTTGCTGTACCTTTTGTTTTAGATGCTATAATGGCAAAAAAAAGAATTGAGATTTTGGCATTATTTTGTACTGGATTTTGAACACGGTGAAGCTATTCACAGAACTCGAATAAATTTGTGTCTAAGCTTATTTGTAATGATTGTCAGTTCTCGTTTGGAGAATATTTAAAATAAGAGAACAATTTGGGTGGCTTCTATGCTCCATCTATATTTTCTCTCTCTCTCTCTTTCTCTCTCTCTATCTATATATATACATATATATCATAAACGTTTGTGTGTCTCTATCTGCGTTTAAAAATAAAAGTCAAATGATTATCAACCCACAACGTTGAGTTTCACAGCATCGAGACTTGGGTGAGATTCATCGAGTCGTTATTAAATTTTTCCATGATACTAAACACTTATTTTGTCATTTGGTACCAGATTAAATTGCATGTTTTTCATATGTTTGGGTGTGTGTGTGTGTGTGTGTGTAAATCGGTTGATTCTGAGTACCAGTCAACTAATAATCCTCTGAGTAGATAAAATGGCTGAATAAAGTCAGACATTACAAATTTATTGTTTTGTAATGGGAAAGTTCTGCATCGAGCAAATTGCTTCTGTTAAGGAGAAACAGATCATGGAAGCTTTGTTTCAAGTCTTTAATTACCATTCTAGTTTCCGTTACTGAACTGGCTCCAAACTCCAAAATGGTAGCCTACGTTTCTTCTCGATTTCTTGTTACTTATTATGTATTCTTCGCGCCGTGAAATTTATCGATTTGTTACCTCAACCCTACCAGATGCTAATCAAAGACGGACAACATTTATGCCGCTTTGATAATGAGCCGTATAAACAGATCGGCTACTTAATAACCATTATCTGAAATTAGAGATGAATCTCCAATTACAATATACAAAGATGGAACTGTGAAGCTGATGTTACGTTCCAAGAGTACTGGCATTTGGTGGAACGATCCAGTGAAACAATCCAGGGTGAAGAGCACATGATAAAGTCTTTGAAAACCTGAGGAAAGCTAATAGCCATATCTTGCTTTAAAGAAACATTTACACTTTTGTTCTGTTTCTGAGAATAACTATGAACCCACAAAACCATCACCAGCCTATTCTGCATGGTTTTTAGTAAAGAAGTTGTTACCAGTCGTATCATTTTGTGTCCAGAGACAAGACAGAAAAGGATTAGAAGAGAGACTAACATAACAGAATTAAACTTTACTTCAGCTGATACGTTAAGCATGGTCCCATTGCTAGTCTGTTTGAGAATCAAGATTCAGTAAATTAAGACCTTATGGTAAAGAGAATATCAAAACTTAATTTTGGTTTATTTGAAATCGAACGGTTGCTTCAGTTAATTTAAAGTTTTGACACCGCATGTTTTGAACTTAAGACCGTTCAAACCAAGGCTGAAGAAGGCAAATATATAAATTAAATAAGGGTTCCAAAGAAAATTAAAATTCTGGTAAAATTTTTGTTAGACGATTTTTGCTGCCTTTCTCTTTCCCTAACTTCCCCTCTGTCTCTGTCTCTGTCTCTCTCTTTATATATATATATATATATATTTATCAGTAATATCCAGTCTGAGAATTTAAAATTTATAAAGGTTTTCTTTCTTTCTTTTTTTCCATACTCGTATAGACTGTAATCCATATTTGCTGTTTTTCAACCTCAATTTAAACATGTGCAGTCATCTGATGAAACTATATATATATATATATATATATATATATATATATATTAATTGAAAAACAAGGTAACCCAAAGAGAAGAATTTAATGTAAAAGAAATTCAACGTTACAACGTTTCGGTTCAAATGAACCATCAACAGGACTTAGAAAGGATGATGTCAAGTGACGTTAGATCACCGATGGATTTTTTTCAATATTTCTATTTATTGTCGGATTCATTTCCATTATTTACTTCCATAAATATATATATATATATATATATACATGTGTGTGTGTGTGTGTGTGTGTGTGTGTATGTGTGTTCCCATAAGAAAGCCCGAGACTATTTACTGACAGGGATCAAAATTTCATTGATGTATTTGTAGAAAACTCACTGCTCTCTCTCTCTCTCTCTCTCTCTCTCTCTCTCTATATATATATATATATATATATATATATATATGCTCTCTAAGGAATAATTAACGTAAGTTTGTTCCATAACTATAAATTTAGAAAAGTACTCTATTGACTTAACTAGGTTTAAATAATTCTACTGGCCAATTAAGTACTTGTATTAATATTTGCTCTACACTTTCTTCGTTTACTTAGTCATTAGACAGTTTTTTTCTTTTGGCTAGACATTACTATATTGGTCGATTTTTTTCAGACAATACGTATATTTTTAGTCTTCTCTTTTTTTATGGAATTTTTTTTCCAAATATCAATTTGTATATTTGTTTATTCATAAGTTGGACCATTTGTTTTTTTCCACCTTGCCAGAGTTAAAGTAATATATATATATATATATATACTGAGAGAGAGAGAGAGAGAGAGAGAGAGAGAGAGAGAGAGAGAGAGAGAAAAAGAAAAAGAGGGAAAAACAGTTATTATTCAGAAATGTATCAATTTACTTCTGGTACAAAAATAAGTAATGTTTAAGAAATACCAGACATATAAATATATAACCGATTATTTAAATCATTAAAAAAATTATACATTTATTCATATTTCTCCGGATGTTAGAATCTTTTTCTGGGTAGAAATGTCAGTGAGCAAAATTTTGCTACTCGTTAGGACGCAAAAATTATGGTAGCAGGAATTACGGATGCTTGAGTAAAGAAAATGACCTAGTAGAACATATATATATATATATATATATATATATATATATATATATAGGTAATATTCGGTCAGGTTAAACCAGAGTTTGGAGTAATTCCCTCTGGATAAGAAAATCATTCAAGAGCTGAACATTTAAATTTTCCTGGTAGAGAGCTCAATGTAATTTATTACAGAGCAATATTTCTTTAAGAAAAAAACCAAAGACCGGTTAATTCAGGATTATAAATTTATTTCCATCCCATTTAAATGTTCAGCTCTTGAATGATTTTCTTGTCCTGGGGGAATTACTCCAAACTCTGGACTCCAGAAACTGAAAATACGGGAAGGAAATAAATTTATAAACCTAAATTAACCGGTCTTTGGTTTTTTTCTTAAAGATATATATATATACACACACACACACACACACACATATATATATATATATAGTATAATGGGTCAGTTGACGTCTAAGTTATGCAGAAATTAAAATAACACTGATTTCTCAATTTATCAGATATATTTACCAAAATTACATAAAAATATCTTGATTAAATTAATTCATAGAAATCGACATTGACTTCTACCTCGAGACGACTTGGGAGTATTCTAAAACCCTTTCCGGTCATCTTGTTTGAATTATGTTTCCGTTATGCTTGCTTTCAGTCCATCTTTGGCGTTGCTCGGAGTTTTGTCGGTCTCTCGCTCAACTGCGCCGGATACATAATAAACTGAGGCTTAGGCTGCCGGATATTTGTAGTGGTGAAGTCGCAAATGTTTTCTCACAACCAACACTGGGTTCTTCTGCTTGTGTGGTTTAGCGCAGAATCCTGTTGCCAAACATAGGGTGTTTTAACAGCCCTTCTCTCGATCCAGAGCAGCCCTACCACATCCAGGCCACTGATGTAGGCCATTGTGTTGAGTCTGACAACGCGAGAAGATGAATGGCGGTATGACGTCACTACTGCTTATGACCACACCTGTCACAATATAGACTGGGTGTTTCTTTTTCATGAGTATGAATATGAATCTCTCTTCTGATTGACACTGAACCTCTCCTAAATATTGATAATGTAAACCATAAGTACTGAATGCCATTTCGAAATTTCAGGAGAACTGAATTGCTTCATTGTGCAACTTTCTTCACAGATTAATTCTAGTTTAATGCACAGTAGACAGAACCTAAAATAAATAAAGCGCGTGTACGAAATTTATCATTTGAAATGGTGACAATTTTTCCATCGCACCCTGCTGTATACATCATTTTCACTAAATAAGTACATCTGTGACAATTTCCTATAAAAAAAGATCATTCTAAACCTAAAACACTAGAATTTTATTATTTCTAGTGGAACATCATATACTCAAAACTGATAGTATTAGGTATTATCTATAACCAAACTCTACTGCACTGTAACACTGTAAAATGGTATGAATATGTCACTGTTCACAAATGAGTACTCTGCTTAAATTTTTATTTTTAACCATTTAATTTTTGGGTATAAAATTTTGCAATTTTATCAAATGAACTGTCATGATTTTCTATCTGTTCAGTTTTTATTTCTACATGACTACAGTCAAATAGAATCAGTTGAGTTTGTAAGAAAGTCTTATCTTTAAGATAATTTTTGAATTCTGTTTTCAGAGGCTAAATTTTTTCTAAATAGTCTATTTTAAATGGAAAATGCCATAAACCTATCCTTATTGTTGTTTCCTATATTGCTTTTCATACACAGTAGAACCCATTATTTTTACTTTCCAAATGTATGAGATGTTGATAAAAGTCTTAGAATAATCAGACATATTCAGAAGTGTGTATAGCCTAATGGATAGCTGCACAGAATAATGGAATCGGAGGGCCGAGTTCAAATTTCGTCTGAGATCGCGTATGTTCACCTGGCAATAATATCTTTTGGAACGGTATGATCCGATTATTCTCCTCATTTAAATAACATTACCAAGTGGATTCATTAGGCCTAGTTGGTAACCAGTTTCGAATAAAGGTAATCCATACCTCCACTGCTTTGCATTGACAGCCATTCATAACAAAATACTTTGGACATACATTTTGAAGAGATCCTCAAGCATGTGTTCCTCGAACATTCCGACGCTGTCTTCAAACTCGTTTTGGTAATTCAGATGAAATTGGTGTTAAGCTTATGATCTCATCCATCTCTTAGATAAGATTTGTGGCGAGACGATTGGATAACTGTTGCACGAGCAACTGCAAGAATTCTATACAACTTTTTACATGTCCGTTTTCTAGAAAAGAAGCAAGACTTCCCAGACGTAGATTCATTGTCTCTCTCTCGAGACTAACGAATACCACTGATAACTGTTTACAGTCGAATCAGTTTTCTAAAAAAATGATATCTTCTTGTGTGTTTTTGGTTCGTTGACAGAATCTAGAAATCTCTGCAAAAGGAGATATAACCAAAAACAGAATGAAAAATTGCCTTTTATTGGGAAAATGTTATGATATAGTGAAAACACTCCCTGAGACATTTCAAAGAACAAAACGTAACGACATTGTTTATTGAATTCTTATTCCCTGTGGAACGAATGGTGTAAATTAGCCTTTATTAAAAAAGGGGTTTATACATTTACATCTACTTCTGTAAAGAAGTAGTGTAAATATTACAAGCAAAATGATACGACAGACGCCTGCCTTTTTTCTTGTCGTTCCAGTCATAAAGAATAATGGAAAGAAAAATAAAATTATCCTCACTTATGATATCTCTGAAAGAAAGAATAACATTTTTGGCATGTTGATACTTAAATGGGTTTTACAGCAGCAACAATTTATAGGATAATTTCAAAGATTAAGTGAAAAGAGAACAGTTCACTTGCTGAAACTTCTAGTCTAGAACATGAACCAAAGACTTTATCTACTTTATTTAAAAGATAGATTTTAAAAAAGGAGGTGCCCGTGGTGTAATGGTTATCGTCGTCGTAGGAAATGGACACGGCAACACGAGTTCAAATCCTGGACGACACTGATTGCATTACACATAGCACTAATACCCTTGGGAAAGGTATGAATCCAATTATTCTCCCTCCAGCTATGGGTAAATAGTAGGGTAGACTAGGTTCTTCAGCCTTGGTGAGGCAACTAGTCTAGGAGAAGGAAAACTCTGAATTCAAACCTGTTAAACTCCGCTTAAAAATTGACCTTGTGTCATATCCTGTCCGAGCGGAGAGGTTGGTAAATATGGATTTAAAAGAAATCATGCAGTTATTACTGTAAAAACAACTGTGGTGTCACCAATACTTTAATTACATGATGATCATCGGGCCAGGCTGTCCCATCCATACTGGTACAGCATCAGGCTAATCTCGGAGCCGCTTTTTTCTTAATGAAAATTCAAATATGTGCTCCTTGGAATTCGTACTCTTATAAATCCATAAATATCTCCTCAATTATAAGATAGAATGAACTCTCTTGCTTTAGTTGGTCGCTGGTTTAGGAGAGGGAAAATTTTAATTTTCTACCTTCACAACCGAGTTGGCAACAAATCCTTTACATCTGACTACCACACGAAATATTTTCTTTCTGTTCGTCTAATATGTTTATATATTGCGTCAAAGTATCGATATAATATAAAGTAATTGTTAAAAGCATTTTGGTTCATGTATTTAGTTTTGTATGCATCAGTTTATATCATCAAAACAATTTCATGGCTTATTTCAGAGACACCCGCCCCCAGATTATCAATGACTTCACTTAATTATCAATATTCTTGCCCTAATACGTATGAAAGTTTTTTCACAGATTAGTAATCCTGAATTTATTTCATATACAAAACTAACATTATTAATAATATTCAATTGTGCCTTTTTATGTAAAATGAAATAATGGTGAATAAAGTTGTTGAGATTTTGACATTATTTTAAACTGGGCATCGAACCTGCTGAAGCTGCTCACAGAAGTTGAGTTATTTTATGTTTACACATTTTTGGAATTACTGATAGTCCTGATTAGAAGAACATTTAAAATAAGACAAAATAATTAACAAATCATTCTGGGTTGCTTTTGCGCTTATATATATACATATATACATGCACACACACACACACACACACACACACACACACACACACACACACACACACATATATATATATATATATAGATAGATACGAGGTGGTTTCAATAAGTTTTCAGACTTTTTTTTTGTACAGGTATTTAAGATTGTCGTAGACTCTTAAGAATTCACTATGTTATTGCTATACATCTTATGAGATGACTGACCAAATTCTATGATTTCAGGTTTAAATGAACAGCTACAGCAGCAATTGGAATACACACTACTAAAGCCTGATTGTAATAGCTGGTGAATTTTAAAAATTGCAATCTGGACGTGTGGACACTTTCGAAGAACGATATTCAATAAAATTCTGTTTTAAACTTAGAAAAAATACCACAGAAACGTATGGAATGCTTCAGACTACTTTTGGACGATCTTGCATGAACCGAGCATCAATTTCTGAGTGGCATAAGATATTAAAGGTGTGTGGGATGATGAGAGGTGTTGGAGTAAGGAAGTCAATACACCAGAGTTGATTGGCCAAATAAAGAATTTCATCGATAAAGACCGTCGTGTGTCTATAGAGACAATAAGTGCACAGTTTCATGTCAGTGTGGAAACTGTACATACAATTATTCGCGAGGAACTGAAAATGCAGAAGATTTGCGTGAAGTTTGTCCCAATGGTGCCCAGAGAAGATCAGAAAGAAATACGTTGTCATGACAGCAGGGAGATGGTCAAGCTGATCAATTCAGATCCCGCAGTTCTTGATGCTCTGGTGAACTGTGATAAAAGCTGTATCTACTGCTATGACCCAGAGACCAAGAGATAGAGTTCCCCGTGGAAGCATGCTGGCTCTCCCAGACCCAAGAAGGGCAGACAGAGCAAATCCATCCACAAACTTTTGATGATCCTTTTTTTGACAGCAATGGCATGATCTACATGCACTGAGTTGCCACTGGACAGACACTCAACAAGGAATACAATGTTGAGGTTTTAAGGGAGTTCAGGAAGAGATTCCGTGAGAAGAGGCCAGCACCCTTCAAATCAGGTCAGTGACATTTCCACCAGGACAATGCACCAGTCCACAAGTCCATCCTTGTCACTGACTATTTGACCAATTTGGGCATCAAGACAGTTCTTCACCTCCCTATAGTCCAGACCTTGCTCCCTGTGACTTTTGCTTATTCCCTAACCACAAGGAAAATCTTAGAGGCTGTCGTTATGAGACAATTGAGGAGATGAAAAAGGCTGTTACAAAGGTCATTGACACGCTTACACAAAAGGACTTCGATGGGGCCTTCCAGAAGTAGTTGGAACAGAACAAAAAGAGCATTGCAACCGGAGGATATTACTTCGAAGTGGACTTGAGTTTCATGTGTGTACTATCAATATTATTGCATGCTCCGTTGTCAAATATTCCTGAGAAGTTAAATACTTATTTTGTCTTTTGACGCTAGATTTAATTGCAAGACCTCGATATTGTCACTAGACTTAGTTTTTGTAACTACCATTTTAGGAGACTACTATGAATTTAGTTGCCAACATATTTTGTGTCTTAACGTATCTCACCTGACGATGGTGTCGCACCCATTGTTCATTTTTTCAACACCTACTTATTACAGGTATCTTATATACTTCAGAGTACAACAGTTACCAATCCTAAATACTTTATGATACCGAATGCAATCTCCTGTCTAAGGGTTTTATATCAAATTCTTGTGGTGGCGTAGATTTTTGAAAAGCATCAGATACGTGAGAGCCCTTCCTTAATAGAGTTCTAAATTGTTGGCAAAACTTTGTGCCTGCCAGAATATCACCATTAACTGATTTCTTTATACTGTGGTTTTTAAGAAGATTTTTAATGATAGAGAATTAGTTTAGTGACACTGAAAATGCAGAAATAGTTTTGAAAGAGATTTCTTTTCTCTTTATGTGACTAATTTCTCTATGATGTACATTTCAGTCTGTGTTGCACAAAAACCATGCAGAAATCAGAAGATAATTTAAGATGAATTTATCGAAGGAAAACAAAAAGAAGTGAATCTAAACCATCGAAGAAAATAGAAAATTGTCAATTCTAGTTGGGATTAATCATCTCGGAAATATGCAATTCATGATCATAAAGATTACAAAATATTTTAGGAACTGCTAGTCTATAACAAAATCAAATTAAATAAAAATGGAAATGTATGAAGATGAGGCTGTTTCAGTCTTTCGTCCAGAGTAAACCGGCCTGTATGCCTTGGAAATCAGCATTCAAATTAATCAAACCATCACAAGTAGGATTCGACTTTTAAATGGAATACAGTTGGTTTGAATTTATAGTTTTTCTTCTCCTAAACTGGTTTCTTGACTAAGGCTAAAGAACCCAGTCTGCTCTATTTACCCAAAGCTGGAGAAGAGAAAAAGGATTCATGCTTTTCTTAAAGGCATTAATCTAAAGTGAAAAGCAAACAACCTCGTCCAGGATTTGAACTCGGATCGTCGATTGTATTTCCCACGACGATAACTATTACGCTAAGCGTTCCCCTCCTTCCTACAAAATTCCATCGTTTATCAACGCGAACACTGATGTCTGTAGTTAATAATCTGAAATATCAGCTACCAAGCAGCCACTCTACTTGTCTGATATGCAAGTATATAGGGGTTTATTATAACATCCTGTTGAGTAGATGATAACAAAAGAACATCTTATTTTTTGGTATAATATTTATTGCTCCGATTCTTACCATTTTTGACATTTTCAGTGCCAGTCATCTCCAACCTTTGCCATTTTGAAATCCATCCAGCTAAATTGAGAAAACAGGTACACATAACATCTTGACTTGTTAGCTGAGAAATGTTACTACGACTAATATTACTTTAACCTTTTCATTAGTAACACAGAACTATGAACCCCGGGACGTGTACGATCGAGTGATTGTCAGCAAGTTTTATAAATCATTCTAACAATGTATAAGGAATGAATCTACAAGTAAGTATAAGGTTGCTTATGATCCCTCAACACATAATAGTTATGCGGGACCTAACGTAGTTTGGCACAAGGACAAAACAGTGAGGCTCAAATCCACGTTAAATAAGATTTGGTTTTAATACATTTCTTTTTTTTTTTTTTTGCTTTAAGACTATAAGCAACAAAGATAATCGATTATAACGCAAGCCTAGGTGCAGTGAGATTGTTTTACATAGTAATCAGATACTACACATCAATATTTACCAACATTTCACGGGTGCAGAATGGGAACACTAGAACACTTCTTATAAAAACGTTATTTCTTTATCATCTCTTGACGATGAGAACCAATGAGTTAAAATCTTACAAGAAAAATTACTCGATACTACTACAGCAGAGCAGGTATACGACCCAGAAAAATATAAAATTATGAACTCTAGAAATCCATAACTTTAAATTTCATACAATGCGCACAATCATCAGACAGAAAAGTCTGATGATTGTGCGCAATACATAAAACTTAAAGTAACTTACTTCTAATGTCCATGATTTAATATTTTTGTAGTTGAAGGTTAATAAAATCTTAGTGTGTCAATTCTAACAAACTACGTCTATTGTATATATTTTCTAGTTAGCGGACTCTATCTCGCAACTGCAGTTTGGAAATTGTCCAAAGTCTCCGTTAGTGTAGTCTAGGCATAGGTATTTTCGACTATCTTTGTTCATTGTAAAGGGTTGAAAATACCCGTACTCGGACTTGACAAAATATACCTACAACAGAATCATCTGCCTGAACACACTTTCTTTCTATCTATCTATCTATCTTGAACTATTGGGAGGAAGAGAAAACAAAATATTATGATATTGTTTGCGTGGGTGATGAAGCATACGTTATACTTATGGTTTCCCGCTGTTTTTTCTAAAATGTATGGAAGCAAGTTTATATTTTTGCACATATGTAGGTGGAGACAAGAATATACAAACATAATTAAAGATTTGAAGAACATTGGTATTTGTCTAGTAAAAATATCTAGATTCATATCTCTATACGAATCTTCTTGATATTCTCTCTCTCTCTTTCTCTCTGTTTTCCTATATATTTTGCCTATATATATATATATATATATATATATATATATATATATATATATATATATATATATATATATATACTACAGTCTTTCTAATTGAACACAATTCGTAAGTCTCTTGAAGCAGGTATTTTAATCTGTAGATATTTATAGATATGTTTTAACTTTAACACTTCCGTGTATCAGCATGTTAATTTTCTATTTCTATGGTTACTGAACTCTGCGAAAGACTTCGTTTCACCAAGTGACTGGCAGGTGAAACTGATGAACACGACAGAATAAAAAAAAGTGATTTTCCAATCTTGTAATTCTCTGTCGGTTTTTGTAACCAGAAAATAAATCATGTCAATATATCTTCATTTCAGTTGATTTTACCACGACATTTCAAATGTTTTGTTCATTTGTGGCATCGTGCCACAATAAACTAAGCTCAATAAATATAATGAAAAATTGGTTTGCAAACTGGTATCAGGCTATTATATTATAGTGCGTACCGTTCACTTGTAACTTAAGGTCAGGTTTAGCCATAGAACAATGGTTCGTAAGTAGTTTTTTTACGTAGTATAGCGACTTTGGGCACTACTGGATGCCCTAATCATAGTTTTCACTTGTCGGTGAGGTTATAGGACGTAGAGTCCTATAATTTAAAATGGGCGTTATGCCACTTGTTCCTGAAACAAAGATGGCGGACGCTCGTAAATATTCAGTCTCGGGAAACCATTGGCCAGGAGAATCATATGGTCAGTGCTTAAAACTATGTCCGCATTTGAATTTCGTCCCACGTTTTTGGAGCCTATTTCATGACACGTATTTTCTATAAATACTTCGTCTTCAAACACTATTTCTCTTTTTCACATTTTCACTTGCAGGGTTAACACACTCTCTCCAGTGTGGCTTCCAGACAGAATATCATCACTCTCTCATTTCAACTAACAGCCGTCGACCACCACAAAATGTAGACGCCATGTAAACATTTTTTTCATCATTATACTTTGTCAGTGAGACTTTTTCCAGCCTCGAAAACAGAAATTTCGTCGAACCACGGAAAGAAACAAACAGTAAAACTACGTAGTCAACATGCATAGGACACTTTTGCTATTTAGTCCTTTTTGTAGTTTTAGTTGTATTAGTCACACACACACACACACACACACACACACACACACACACACACACACACACACACACACACACACACACACACACACACAGAGGATTATATCCCGAACAGTAATAGAACCATAGTAATATTTTAAATGTTTTCATTGTATGTATTGTTGAGATATAAATTTGTTTTGTTTATGTCACCTTGTTTTGAATGTTCCTTTTGTCCACGCCGTTTCATATCGTTTACACATCTTTCATATCATTACTTCATTTACTACATTTGTCTACATGTGCCTTTTTTTCTAAACACCAACTACATAAAACTAAACATATACCTAGCGGAACTAAGCATAAATTTTGGGGGACTAAACATATCCACCAAATAACATGTCATTTCATATCATTACTTCATTTATTTCATTTGCCTATTTTGTCCTTTTCCAAACATAAACAAAAATAACATACCACTAAGCAAATAATATAGAAAACCAACCTAAATTTTGGGGGACCAAACATATCTATCAAATAACATGTCACCCTACAAGGTTTAGACAACTCAATACACCCGACAAAATGGGTGCTTCCAGTAGAGGGGATCAAGTACTGTAGTGCAGGTGAGTCTTGAGCTGCCTTTGCATTGCCATAATATTCAGTTTCATTGTGAACAAGAGTGGTCATACTTGTTAGGGTCCCTTCTATGGGACATTATTCCCAGGTTCACTCTGGTCTGGAGTGGTAGTACTCTTGAGGGTCCGTTCTCTGGGCCAAATAGATCTGTCAGAGAATTATCAATATTAGAGAAGAATGCTTGAAACCATATAAGTGCCTGGAAACTATTTGGATATAGAATAGTTTCATGAAGCTGTAATTGTTTTAAAATGATTTTCTTAAGGTATTTGATACCACATAATTGCTTCCAAAAAAAGAAGTCGGACATAAATATCTAAACACGGCTTGACATGTCGTAAAACCAACCAACCAACCAACCAACCGACCAACGCATAGCTTTGTATCAAATTAATCTTTGTGAATACCGATTCTATATATTATTTTATTGATAATTAGAAGTAGGACACAATTTGTCAAAAGTTTTGTGATGAATTATTTTCAGCATACACATATATTCTATCAATATTTTCACCTTTTAATGCCATATTTCAAAATGCTATATATCCACGTAAAAACAACAGCAATGCTTAAGAACGTGTTTATTGTACACAACAAATACATATTCATTCATCGCAACATTCTGATCTTCTTCATTCGATAATCTTTTTAAATTTTGATAAGTGACTTAATAAATAATCAAATGCTGGATAACACAGAAGAAGGCTGACGTATGGGCAATCAAAACATGTTAAAACGAATGCCCCAGCGATTGTACTATGTGAAAATTGGTATTTAAACACCAAAATTAATCGTTTCTTATTTAAAAATTTATTAATTAGAAATGGATATTATTTGGACATCTGTTTTTCCTATGGTATTGCATATTATGTTTTTAATTAACAGTTGTTAGTTGACCAAATTATTGATCTTGTAGCTGAAATATTAAAAAAAAATTCTCTGATGGGAAATTATCGACAATATACAATCACCTATTTCAACGCAAGTCTCCATTTTGGTTTTGACTGTTTTAAAACACATGCACACACACACAGAGACACGCACACACATATATATACGCATAAATATATATATAAGGCAGTACAGTTATATGTCAGGAATTACCCACACACGCACACACACACAGACACTCGCACACACTCATATACATACACATACATATATAAGACAGTACAGTTATATGTCAGGCATTACATACACACACACACACACACACACACACACACACACACACACACACACACACACACACACACACACACACATATGCGTGCGCGTGCGCGTACACACACATGTATATATGTATATATATATAGTACAATTTGATGGAGACTCAAACTCGGTTAAGTCGTCATAATACATTTATTTCGGCGGAGAATATTTCTATACTCTCCGTCTCGTCAGATGACTATTTATATGATTCTCTCGAAGTCGCAGAGTTTGAGAGAAGCATGTAAATAGTTATTTATTTATATGCTTCTCTCTCGTCGCAGAACGAAGATCATTCAATAAATAAAATGAATTTTGCCAAGGGAGTTGGCAATTCGAAGAATTTTTTTATACAATTGTCATTTTTTTTAAGGAAATTAGTAGTAATAGGTCCGTGCATATGCCAGAAGACTGTCAGCATCACATTCTTTACTGAATGTATGTAAGCTGGTTTATTAAACAAGCGGAAAATCAACATCACATAAAGGGAGTAAATGATATGAGATATCCAATAAACATTGACAGTCAATTAGAATAATCTACCTACGTAGATTAAAGTTCACTGAAAGTTATCCTACACAAAAGAAAATTTCTTTCATAGAGCGACTTCTAAAAGTCTCTATTGAAGATCCTAAAAAGAGCTCTTCCATAGCGTTAAGACACCCGAAAAATACGATCACTATAGAATTTTCGAAATCCAACTATTGAAACTCAAACGGTTGATTTCCTCATTATAATTTCCAACTTGGTTACTTGTCTGTCCATCGAATGTTTCTACAACCCCTTACCAAGTTGGTGTTTGGAGGTCATTACAAAATAATACAATGATCTAAGCGTAGATGAAACAAAGCATTCATTTGAATTATCATAAAGCAGAAAGAAAACGGGAATTTATAAGTATCCTAAAATTCGAGAAAATTTTATTTTCATTTTAGTGACTAAGTGTCATTTTTTCATTAAAAATATCGACAAAAATTCCAAGTATTTTTCGGACTGTTATTTCGAACTTATCGATTGTACTAATATAGTCTTTAGCTTTTCATGTAATATTTTCGATATCTAGAAATAGAGTATTTACACTATTAATTATCCGGCATGTGCCATAACAGTTATGTGTAGGTCACCTCACGTGTAGGTCCTGTCAGCCAACATTAGAATTCGGTTAACCAATTCAGGATACCATTGGGGTGCCTCTAGTGGAGTAATGGTTAGAAAGCTCGTCTAGTGAACCTTCACGAGTGAGTTCGAGTTTCATTGGGTGCCCCGTTCATACGGCCTTGTGCCACATCTAAGCAAAAAGCTTAGTAAATTACTACCATGTAGATCGTTGTTATTTTTATTCTCTAAACTCTAAGATCAGAAATGAGAATCCCACACTCTAACAAAGCTCTGTTAATCTAGATTGCTAATCATTAAACCCCATGATTGCCTTGTTTCATCTACGCTTAGAATATTCTGATATTTTGTAAAAACCTTCAAACACCAACTTGGTAAGGGGTTGTGGAAACGTTCGATGGCCAGACAAGGTTAAAAGTAAGCACGGTTTGAAAAGATGATTGGGAAATCAGCCTTTTTAGTTTCTGTCGTTGGATTTCTGAAATTTTCCACTGATCGTGTTTTTCGGGTGTCTTAACGCTATGGAAGTTCTCTTTTTAGGTATGTGCAAACTGATCTTCCCTTTAAACAATAAGTGTTAGGAAAAGGATGACAGCGAGACAAATAGTCGTTTCTTTTAGGGTCCCATCTATTAGTGAAAAAGCTGTATCTTTTAGTGTCCCATCTATAAGTCAAATTCTCTTTAATAATCATCCATAATCGATAGAACCTTGTAAAAAATCTTAGGAAAAACTAGCTAAAAATGTATGTATAAATATGTAATGAACGCAATTTCCTAACCTCTAGGCATAAAATAACCTGAGACGTCTTGAAACGCCGTTAAAATGAATCAGTTTATCAATCAACCACTCAACCCATTGTATCCAATATGTAATTATATAAGCATGGTTGGGTTTATATATGGTAGCTAAATATCCAAAATTAAGTATTTCATTTATTTCATACAAATATCTTAATACTTCTTGATTAATAAGCGTCTTCATTATTCCGTATACTATCTGGATTACTGTCTTCCTTTTTTGTATTGTTTTTCACACATCTGTCGGTAGAAATGGAAACGTTTGAACGAAAAAAATGTTCTTTACATCAAATTAGCCCACATAAAAGATAAACCAAGTTGATTTTCTTGCAAACAAGAATATCCTCTTGTGACCTCTTGAGAACATGCACACTCGAGTTTATTGTTCATAGCAATGCCATGAAAGCATAGAAGAAGGAAAATTCGGGCACGAAAAAAATAAAAATAAAAAGAATAAAAAAAATAAAAATAAATAAAAGAAAGTAAAGAGCAGTTGTTTTTCGTCTCTTCTCGATGGTGGGTGTAACATTCTGAATTTTTTTTTTTTTGTTATTTGGGGTTAAAGAATAAAAAATAAGTGTTAAATAACTATTGGCAAGCGTTATGCATCCACTACCCTACCGAGTATATTGAATCGCCCTGGGGTGGCCATGAGGAGACAACGCAGGTGTACGTGGACGATAAAGCGTAAAAGGAAGCATGTGAGCTGCCGCAAATACGCACACGCGCGTACGCGCACACACTCCCACATATATAAAAAGGCAAACATCACCAGTTTTTACTTTCGCTATCTAATTACCTATAATTTTCTACTTCTAGCTATCGATTTCTTTGACGATAATTTTCTTCCTACGTAAGAATTTATATTTTAGAATCTATCTATCTATCTATCTATCTATCTATTTCAGTCTGTTTATTTCTCTCTCCCCCTCTCTCCCCGCCCTCTCTCTGTACACACACACACACACACACACACACACACACACACACACACATATATATATATATATATGCATCTATCAATCTGTTCTCTCTTATCTGATTTTTCTATATCTTTTTCAACATCTTTATCTTCACACACACGCATATATAAAGACACACATGCTAACACACGTTCGCACGCACGCACGCACGCATATACAAATATAAATAGATAGATAGATAGATAGATAGATAGATAGATAGACGTGGGTGTGAGATAGAGAGAGTACAAAGTAAAGGAAGGATAAGGTTTTGCATTGGAAGAAAAGAATCCTTCCTGTAGAGAAACAGATGCTCCTAACATTAATAGGTAGCTGTTAGGGCAGGAGAGATTGAAGCAAGGTGCCAGGGGAAAGATGTTTCTCTGGGCAAAAGGACATATCGTGCATCAGTTGTGGTGTTAGTGGTTGGGTTGGAAGTGGGTGGTCATCAAGGTTGTGGAAATTTTAGTGTGGTGTTTTCTTTTCTCTCAGGAATTTGATGCCCAAATATGTAGCCGGCAAGATATCGTTTCCCAGAAAAACTAGTATCATAATATCACCAGCTGAGATGTCATTCTATTCTGCACTATTCTATAGTATCTCAGTCTGTTCATATCTATCTATCTATCTATCTATCTATCTATCTATCTATCTATCTATCTATCTATCTATCTCGTACTGAAACAGGAGTAATGTATCAAAAGATCAATATTTTGAATGCTGTGCTCTTTTTTAGAGACTGAAGATGTTTTCCAGCAGCCAACATATTCAAATACTTACAAAATCTGCATATGAATATGATTTCGAACGCATTACTATAGTTCCAAAGGTGAAGGTCGATGGCATAACGCTTATCATTGTTGGAAATGTACTCAATAAGTCGATTTCAAATCCTGAACGAAGCTGTTTGTGTTTTAGTTCGCGCTAAGCCCATTGAGGAAGGCATGAATCCATCTCAGCTTCCCCAAACTATGGGTAAATAGAAGGGCAAACGGGGTTCTTTAGCGTTGATATAAAAACCAATCTCGAAGAAGGAAAATTTTTCAGTACCTTACTAAAAATGACCTAATGTCACATCCCGTCCGTGGTGAAAGGGTTGCATCAATAAATCCTTTAGCTTCAGTCATTAGTATAGTTCACACACACACACACACACACACACACACACACACACACACACACACACACACACATATATGTATATATATATTAGCATAGTTCTCATTGAATATTTATATAGGGATAAACGCTTTTCTGTCCGTAAAATGATATTAAATAAAGAAACAAAAATGTTTCCAATGACTCAAAGACAAATGAATTTATTAGTGAGTGTGTTTAAGAGTGAGTTTGTGTTGGTATGTGCCAATACACACAAAGGCATATATATATATATATATATATATATATATATATATATATATGTATGTATATTTCTTTAAGAAAAAAGCAAAAACCGGTCACATTAGGATTATAAATTTATTTCCATCCTGTTATGGGTTTTGATATGAATCAAAAACACCCCCAAAACTAACAGGACTTATTCAGATCTTGCGGATAAAATAATTCAGAATAGACACAGGAAAGAAGGGTGGGAGGGTATCGAAGATGGGGGAAGATTTTTCTCCTCATTTAGCTCACTTCCGTTTTTTTTTTTTTTTATTGTCGGTTGGAATTATAGTAAATTAATTTTTTATTTTTTATTTTTTAATTCTAAATACATTTCGACTTCATATATATATATATATATATATATATATATATATATATATATATATATATATATATATATTGTAGTTTGTTATGCATATAAATAAAAAAAGTACACAACATCGGTGATTGAACATATGTAGATCTTAGTTCGGATAGTGTAGATAAAGATTCAATGGCGTTTGGTGATTGTCAGTTTCTTTCCTATACGTTTATCAGACCAAGGTGTGCGCACAAAGGGTACAACCCAAAAGCTCATTAAATAGAATACCAAATCATTTAAGCAATCTATACAATCTTGAAAATCGCTGGAAACGCAATACACAAAGATAGTTCTTTGAAGGAGACGATAGAAAATGAATATTAGAATACGCATCTTCGTGGTCAAATTCCCCAACCATTTGGCTAACACTTGGTATATAATAATTTCAAATATGGCGAATTTTGTAGGAATTTGTGTTGTGCTGAGAAAGACTACTTGCTTTGAAAATCCCGGCTCGATCTTGAGCTCGATCACTAACGTTTGGAAATGAAACACACACACACACACACACACACATGACGACTGCCATATCTTGACAGGTGATGATCGTTTTCACCACATACATTAAAATGATACATTTAAAGTT
Organism: Sepioteuthis lessoniana; assembly: GCA_963585895.1. NCBI lineage: Eukaryota > Metazoa > Mollusca > Cephalopoda > Myopsida > Loliginidae > Sepioteuthis > Sepioteuthis lessoniana. Next base: position 109,943,476 of record OY757918.1, read on the forward strand.
AACAATCATATTCTCTCTGTTTTATCGAGAGCAAATAGAATGATCGGCTGGATGGTAAGAAATTTTATTTCAACGGAGGCTGTTACTGTTTTAAAACCTTTCTAAGACCTCATATAGAATATTGTAAATAGGCCTGAGCTCCAGTGTCTAGACAAAGAAATTGGAGAGTGATATGGAGATTGGAGGATATACAAAAGAAGCGTGGCAAAAAATAATAAAAAGAGTAAAAGATTACAGTTATAGGGAGAGATTAAAGAAATTAGGATTAACGACATTACAAGAAAGAAAACGATCTGAGTGAAACTTTCAAAATGTTTAATGGAATTTTTAATTAAGGTAGACATTTTTTTCAGTATTCCTCCTCAAACCTATTATCAAGAGAGATTTCAAAAATTAAGTCTACTAAGCAATTGGATCATTTTGCTTATAGAGTAAAATAGTTTTGGATCAAATTACTTAATCAGATCAAAAACAGCAATAGCGTGAAAAAATTGAAGATTAAATTGGATGGTTTCAGAAAAATTGATAAGAAAAAAATTTATGGGGGCATTTTTTGGCACTATCGGGTGGATTACGTATCAGAATTTGATCTGTATTTAGATTTTGTATTGATAGTGTATATCTTCTGTATAAAAATTCTTTTTTAAAAGGTTAATGTGAGAAGATAGAAAAGGCGTTGATGCCCAAGGAGATTGTATTGATAGTGTATATCTTCTGTATAAAGATTCTTTTTTAAAAGGTTAATGTGAAAAGATAGAAAAGGCGGAGATGCCCAAGGAGATTGCATTGATAGTGTATATCTTCTGTATAAAGATTCTTTTTTAAAAGGTTAATGTGAAAAGATAGAAAAGGCGGTGATGCCCAAGGAGATTGCATTGATAGTGTATATCTTCTGTATAGAGATTCTTTTTTAAAAGGTAATGTGAAAAGATAGAAAAGGCGGTGATGCCCAAGGAGATTGCATTGATAGTGTATATCTTCTGTATAAAGATTCTTTTTTAAAAGGTTAATGTGAAAAGATAGAAAAGGCGGTGATGCCCAAGGAGATTGTATTGATAGTGTATATCTTCTGTATAAAGATTCTTTTTTAAAAGGTTAATGTGAGAAGATAGAAAAGGCGGTGATGCCCAAGGAGATTGTATTGATAGTGTATATCTTCTGAGCAAAGATTAAAAAAAAAACATGATTCGAGATAGTAAAAAACAAAGATGTCAAAAAAGGTATAACAAACAAATAATAACAAGAACAAATTGAATATGTGAATTTACTTCTCCAGTTTTGATTTGGGAGTTAACTTCTCTTAGAGAGGTTGTTTTCGCTACTTCTTTGTCATTAGAGTGGATCACCTTCTACCCCACTATATAAGTAAGTAAAGTTGGCGTCCGTAGTCGAGGGCGACCAGAAGGCTCCCTTTTCAATAGCTACTACACCATGATGTAGGGGAGGGCGCTACTCCTTTCTCTGGATTGCTCCACTTTATCCTCGATACGAACCTTTTAATGCTGAGTGTTAAGCAAGGAGGTATCAAGTACCATTTTTAAAGTCTTTGGTATGACCCGACCTGGGATTGAAACCCGGTTTCCCAGATAATTGGTGAACACTCTACCCACTAAACCAATGAGCAGGTCACACCCCACTATATATATATATATATATATATATATATATATATATATATATATATATATATATATATATATATATATATATATATATATATATATATATATATATATATATATATATATATATATATATATATATATATATATATATATATATATATATATATATATATATATATATATATATATATGTGTGTGTGTGTGTGTGTGTGTGTGTGTGTGTGTGTGTGTGTGTGTGTGTATTGACTCACTCATTAATGATTGGAATAACAATATTATAACTCTGCGGTTAAATATACGACGAGCAAAAGTCATCCGAATTTCGATCTCAGCTTGAAGCATCGCGTGTGGCTAGACCCACACTGAAGAGTAATGATACAACGAAATAGTCTGTCTGAGGATGACAATATATATATATATATAATGTATTGAACACTTTGTAATAGATCTGCAGTTTGCTTAAATTAGAGGAAAAATACGCACATTCTATTTTTAGCGGAATCTTTTGACTACAGTTTTTTTGCGGAAGAATGCTTTGTATTTGCGCCTTCAATTTGAAGAGTTCTCCAAATCCTCCCCTCTTTTCACCTGACTGAAAACGACAGAATTTTCAAGTACGTACCACCAATATTTTCCCTTCAAGAGAGTGGGCGTTCCCTTCCTCTCTTTCAATGCAACCGTAAATAGAAATTTCAAAGAATTTAAAGTATAGCTGATTTTTTTCTTTAAAAGAAATAAATAAAGAAAAAAAAGCCCCGCACAGCTTTCTTTGTCAGGATTTTCTATAAAACAGAAAGAAACTAAAATAAATAAATAAACAGATTCGAAATCAGTTGAACGGCTTCCGATTTCTAGAGAATGGCAAGCTTAAAAACAGCTGCGTAATCGTAAGATGCAAATATGTTGCCGTATCGCAGTGGTTAGCAATATAGGTTGACAGACAATATTATCATTGTTATTCTGATCATTAATGAATGAGCCAATTTTGTACTGTTGTAATTAACAATATGGCTTCGTCATGAAGGAGTTGTAACCAAACAATACTAGCTGGCCATTTTCACTTTACTGAGTTCGAGTCTCACTGGGTGCACGTTTTTGCATTTATACTCGATAAACTTTGTAGTTTAGAAGATTTCTTCACAGAGGAGTCAGAGGACAAGTTTTGGCATGATGGTTAGAGTGTTCGCCTAATGGTTCGGGAAACCAGGGTTCAATCTTAGGTCGAGTCATACCAAAGACCCAAAAAATGATACTTGATGTCGCCTTGCATAACACTCAGGATTATAAGGTAAGGATCAAGGGTAAAGTGGAGCAATCAAGGGAATGGAGTAGCGCCCTTCCCTACACCTCGGTATTATAGCTATTGTAAGGGGAGCCACTGGGGGGGTCGCCAACAACTTACTTTTACATAGTGCTTAATCTTCATTGAGTACATTATATTTATGACCTATGACCTTGTATCAGTATAAGCTGAACTTAATAAATACTTCTAAAATGACATATGAATTAACCCTACCACTCCACCAAGGTTTGAACCTGACATAAGATCATCTTTTTAAGCGGCTTAAAGCTGCTTTGAATTCAGTTTTCTTTTTCCGGGAATGGTCGTAACACAAAGGCTGAAGATTACACTTTTCCCGAGTGTTTACCCTGAGATGGGTGGAAGAAGAAGAACAAATGGATCCATATCTTATCTTAGGGCATTAGCTTAAATTTAAAAAAAAATCATTCGTTCAGGAATTACACTCAGGTTGCTGATTTATTTCCTACGCAAATAAATGTTTCGCTAAGTGTGTCACCAATGAAATTTACCATCGCTTAGACTTAGCACAAGTCTGGGGAATCCAATGAGGATTAAAATCACTATTCAATAACAAATGAAGCAGTGAGACTAGTTAGCTAACATTACACCACCATCTTCTAGCGAGGTTGATACTTACTGAGTGTTGTAATTTCAAGACAAATCAATCTAATTTTAATATATATATATAACCATTGCTAAAGTAGCAATATCGATCCATGAGGGTTACTTACATTTGTAGCCCAGCGCTAAACAAAGCTAGCTTTAGAACTATTTGGCGTTTGGCAATGTTTTGGAAGTGGATCTTATTGATCTTTGTGATTGATTCCACCCTGCGTGCAACCATCTTGTAAATTTGTGCCAAACTAAGCAACGCTTAATAAGTAACGAAACAATACATCGTAAGGAATGAGGAAAAACCCACTAAAATCTTTTTAAAAATATATACTGTCGCTTCCTGACTTACGAATGTCTTAGTGCAAAGTTACTGAGATGCAAAAGAATCTGTAAGATACTATGTGGGAATTTCTATAATTAGAACTTAGTTTTTAACGTGCCTTAACTACTTAGTAAGTGGTTGCAGCAATCGAAACTGTTTAGACTAAGTTGTAAAACTTCAAACGGTGAAAAAGTGTGTTAAGGTATGAGATTGTATAAGATCAACAAAATCTGTCAGAGAGAGAATATTTCAGAGAATATTTCAGTGAATATTTCAGTGATTTGTTAAAATATCAACTGAAAGTTTAAAAAAAATCTTTTGTGTGAATTGATATAGATATTTTTAATTTGATATTTTCTTACGAAATACATAGGCAACCAAGGCAGTGCCAGAAATAACAGAAGCCAAATAAAAGTTGAAATACTCTTGTTATTATGTGCCTATGAAAAGTTTGCCTTATAAACAAACCCCAAGAATCTATATTGGATATGTCAGGGCATTCCTGTACAATACTGCTGACCATGGAGCTATTAGAAAAGTCAAATGGCTGAAATCGGTAAGCAGAAAAGGTAATAAAAAGAAAGTCTGCCATGTTGGCAGTGGCGGCAGAATATACCAACTTCCCAACTTCAGAGGAGTAAGACAGAGGGTAATCTGTTGGCTGTGTGTGGTGACCTGTAATGTATGAAGTCGGGATCATGGTGGCTGAATAGTCCATGACCTGGCAGCCAAAGTGGTCACGTGACCAGCAACGGGCAGTCAGAAAGGTCTGATTCGACCAGTTGGCTGCTCATGTCAAGCCCTAGCACTTATATGATTGTTCCGAATATATTTTTTAAATCGCTTCAAATCAACCTTATTTTATCTTTAAGGCGGTGACTAAGTATCAATTTTGAAGAGATTGCAGTATTCGACACCTCTTAACTGTGTGTAAACAAAAAATAATATCAAGTAGAATTGTTGGTATTTGATAGCAATACTTGAAACCTTTTGAAACTATTCATGTTAGCAATACTTTTATCTGTGTGCAAACAAAAGATTAATATCACATAGAATTATTCGTGTTGGATAACAATATTTGAAGGCATTTAATTGTGTGCAAACAGAAAGACTCTGGCTTGCTTAAAAATAATTTTACCTCTAAATTATTCGCATATTCACAGAGGGAAGATGGAGCAAATTCTTCTCGCATACGGCCTACCAAAAGAAACCATCGCTGCCATAATGATTCTCTATAGAAACACCAAAGAGAAAGTACGTTCTTCGGATGGAGACACAGACTACTCCGACGTTGTAGCAGGAGTAGTGCAAGGAGACACACTAGCCCCATACCTCCTTATCATCTGTTTAGATTACGCGCATAGAACATCGATTGATAAGATCAAAGAAAACGGTTTCGAGCTGACAAAGAAAAGAAGCAGAAGGTACCCCGCACAAATAATTACCGACGCCGACGACGCCGATGAAATAGTGCTTCTGTCAATTGCACCTGCCCAAGCAAAAACTCTACTGCATAGTCTGGAACGAGTCGCCGCAGGCATTGGCCTCAATGTCAATGCAGTCAAAACGGAATATATGTACTTTAATCAAACAGGTGACATTTCCACACTAAACCGTAGCTCTCTGAAACTAGTTGACAAGTTCACCTACCTAAGAAGCAGTGTCTCATCAACCAAGAGAGACATCAACACGTGACTATCAATAGGCTATCGGTCATATGGAAGTCAGACCTGACCCATAAAATGAAACGCAGTTTCTTCCAAGCAGCGGTCATGTCGATACTGCTGTATGTATGCACTACATGGACGCTAATTAAACGGCTGGAGAAAAAGCTTGACGCAACTATACAAGAATGTTGCGAGCAATATTGAACAAGTCCTGGAGGCAACACCCCACAAAGCAGCAGCTATACGGCCGCCTACCAGCTATCACGAAAATTATCAAAGTAAGACGAACCAGACATGCAGGACACTGCTGGAGAAGTAGGGACGAGCTCATAAGTGATATACTCCAATGGACTCCTTCATATGGCCGAGCAAAAGCAGGACGACCAGCTCGAACCTACATACGGCAGCTCTGTGAGGATACGGGATGTAGCCCTGTGAACCTGCCAGAAACGATGAACGATAGGGAAAAGTGGCGAGAGAGGGTCAGTGATATCCGTGCTGATGGCACAACATGATGATGATGTGGTGATATATATATATATATATATATATATATATACACAGTATTTAGCATTCAATTACCCCTTAGGGTTGATATGCCATGAAACATAACCAAACTGAAACAAACCAAAAAGAAACTGCGTTGTTTGTTGTAAGAAAATATAGATTGTGTTTATAATAATTGTATTACTTTTACCACTTTCTATAAGTCTAACTCTTTCTCTTTCTTCCTCTGTCTGTCTCTCACACACGACTGACTTAATAATGACTATGCATGTAACTTACTCGTGGAAGATAAATGGAGTACACACACACACATACACACACACACACACACACACACACACACACACACACACACACACACACACACACACACACACACATATGCACAGACATTTATATATATTATGATGTATCAATTTTCTCGAGCATATGTTGGAAAGATATTTCTATTCTCCACAATATCTAGCAAAGAAACAATTTTATGGGCCACTCAAAAAGGATCAAACTCACCACGAGCAGAAAGTGACACAAGGTCAATCTTTTCAATATAGAGTACATATGATTTGAATTTAGTTTTATTTCACCTAGACTACATTGCCTTACTTAGGCTAAAGAAACAAATATTCCCTAGCATTTACCCATAGCTAGCGAGAGATGAACTGATCGTTTTTCTACCTTTCATAAGGGCATTTGCGCAAAGTGAATCGCAAATAGGCTCATCCAGGATTTGAATTGGAGTTGCCAATTCCATTTCTAATGGCGATAAATCCTTACACTATACACACCATTTCCAATGGCGATAATCCTTACACTATACACACCATTTCCAATGGCGATAAATCCTTACACTATACACACCATTTCACAAAAGTAGCGATCTGCAAGTTTAGCTTACGACAAGGCACCACTGATCCAGTAAATTATATTCTAGTCAACAATACTGCTCGCAAACCACAAGAATTCAGTATTTACTGATGATCGAGCACTTTAGCGAACGACCTGCGAGATGAACTTGTAAGCCATTACTCAACGGAGAGTCGGTCCTGATTCATTTTGACAACCATATTTCCTCGAACTTTGATGAGAGCTTAGGAGTTTTCATGAATTTACTTACATGAAACTTTTTATTTATAAACTGTTGAACAATATTATCAGACAATTCGAATTTCATCCTCTTTATATGGAAAGGTATTTAAACATTTCCTTAATGTTTTTTGTGCTAACATGGTTTAAAAAGAAGTATTCCTACTGTGCGAAAAAGGGTTGAATTTTTTAAGGGTTGCAGGTTACTAATGTCTTCCACACCAGTTGATAATTTTGTTTAAGCACAGACACAAATGATATGAATTAATGTTTAATGGCGTTTTCTTCCATCTTTTGAAAGATTTTTACATACTTTCATCACGAGCATGTGAATACGAGTATCGATATATCAGGGTTTTTTTAATTTGTACCCGCTTTTCATCTACATGTGTATATGCAAACACATGCATGAGTGTGTGCATGGATGTACGTACCATTGTACTGATATAGATTCTTTCATATAGGATATGCAAATATATGATCAAACAATGAACACTTGTGGATATTCTTTTTTGTGACAATACAAAAGAATGGCTGGTCTGAAGTAGTCACGTACACTTTGATCTGCATCCCAAAAAGCAATGCTTTGATATATAACATAAATAATCAAACGAACTATGCGAACATGTTGGGCATGGTTTATATACAAAATCCAAAGTTCGTCACTGATATATATATATATATATATATATATATATATATATATATATATATATATATATATATATATATATATATATATATATATATATATATCGTGTATGCGGCGTGAATATAAATATCAATTACAAGGAATAGCTGTTTAGTATTTCTTATTATGCAAAAACAGGATTATGCATAATAGCATGTTCATTTATGTAGATAAGTTGAGAAAGAGGGACCCACAATAAGCCCCGCTCAAGTGGATTCCAATATATATATATATATATATATATATATAGAGAGAGAGAGAGAGAGAGAGAGAGAGAGACAGAGGAACCAGCTCTGCGGGGTTGCGATGTAACAAAAGGTAAGTTGCAAGTATCACTAGGTGGGGGGTACAAAAAAACTCGTCATGTTCCTTTGATATTCCTTTTTAGAGGTGCCTCAAGTGCCAGGCAATGAAACAAGATCTTTTTTAAGCCAGGGGACAGGTGCTTTCTGGGAAGAAAGCCCCTTGGAATTAAACTAATAGATTTTCTGACAACCGGTACAAATTTCAGGTGAAAGGATGATAATCCTGACGATATATATATATATATATATATATATATATATGTGTGTGTGTGTGTGTGTGTGTGTGTGTGTGTGTGTGTGTGTGTGTGTGTGTGTGTGTGCACGATTGTGTGCGTATGTCTATGTTTCTCTGTGTTTTATTTTTGTTTAATGATATATCAACCTTCGTGGATTACGTAATGGCAAGTCATTGTCGTAGAACAGTGGTCCTATTATCTAATCCATTAGCTGGAGGGGAATAAAGGCCCTTATCCAAGGGCATTTGTCCGAAAGTGAACGTCATAGCACGACTTTATATATATATATATATATAATCAGAAGAAAAACAGACCGTCATTTGGCTATGATAAATTTTTTTACCTCGTCACTGATAAAAGAAACCAACCTCTTCAGATAGCCATTACATAATAGAGAGAAAAGGTTATATAAATACCCGTTAAAGAAATGAACAGTTCAAGAAGGCGGAAACCAAAAAATGAAAGAGTGTCTATGATTGTAGATGGGAAAATGGAAATGAATCATTCCCTGAATACCTTTTTTTCATATTTGAACTTTCATATATATATATATATATATATATATATATATATATATATATATATATATATATATGTATATATATATATATATATATATGTATATATATATATATATATATATATATATATATATATATATATATATATATATATATATATATATATATATATATATATATATAAACAGATAGATGCTTATACAAAGTTGATAAATGCAAGTTAGAAAAATCTCAGGAACAGCGTTCAATCCCACAGTGCCCGAGCGTGTCTCTACCTTAAAATATCCAAATGATATGCACATTTCTTCCATCACAACATTTCATGTTAATCCTACAATCGTCAGGGCGGAAAGAGGAAAAAGAAGTTTCTAGTCAACTGTATTAAGATGTTTGTATTTCTGTTTTTCTGTATTTTTCTGATGTTTTTATTTTTATTTTTGTTTATTTATTTATTCATTTATTTTGCAGCAACATATTTTCTGGAATTGAATAGAATTTCTAATAAAATAAATAATCAAAATAATGCTTAAAAATCGAAATTCAAACAACTTCCATGTAACAGTAGACGTAACAAATATCCTGTCTATGAAGATAGGAAATGCCATTTACTAAATGACAAAAAAGAGCTGAATATAGACTCAACATAAAAGAGACACTGAAGGATTATGGAAAAGCAAATTTTATAATCCCAAAACTTTAAAAGAAGCTATGGCAACAGTACAAAATTATCGAAATGTAGGAGTGAAAAAAGAAAAAAAAAAAAAAAGAAAAAAAGAAAAATAGAACACCAAAAATTGAATTCAAGTTGATAAAAAGATAATAGCATATGGGACGGGATTGAGAAATAAAAGATCGTTGTGGGAGGAAATGTTTTAAATCCTCACTTTCACCAAAAGATTATCTTTTATAATCATTCGGTTCAGATTGATGGTTAAAAAACAAATACTGGATTATTTTAGACACTGACGTTTCTAACTTTATTGATGGAAAGCTTGGTCGGTTGGCTAGTTGTTTTGTTCAACCAAGCCGAAACACTACTGCATAGTTTGGAACGAGCCGCCACAGGCATTGGCCTCCATGTCAATGCACACAAAGCGGAATACATGTGCTTTAATCAAACAGGCGACATTTCCACGCTAGACGGAAGCTCTCTGAAACTAGTAGACAAGTTCACCTACTTAGGAAGCAGTGTCTCATCAACCGAAAAAGACATCGACACGTGGCTAACCAAAGCATGGACAGCTATCGATAAGCTTTCGAACATATGGAAGTCAGACCTGACCGATAAAATGTAACGCAGTTTCTTCCAAGCAGTGGTCGTATTGATACTGCTATATGGATGCACTACTTGGACGCTAACAAAACGGCTGGAGAAAAAGCTAGACGGCAATTACACAAGAATGCTGCGATCAAAACTGAACAAGTCCAGGAGGCAACACCCACAAAGTACCAACTATACGGCCACCTACCTCCTATCCCGAAAACTATCCAAGTTAGACGAACCAGATATGCAGGACACTGCTGGAGAAGCAGGGACGAGCTCATAAGTGATATACTCCTATGGACCCCCACGCATGGCCGAATAAAAGCAGGACGGCCAGCTCGAACATATATACAGCAGCTCTGTGAGGATGCGGGATGTAGCTCTGAAGACCTGCCAGAGGCGATGAACGAAAGGGAGGGGTAGCGAGAGAGGGTCAGGGATATCCGTGCTGGCAGCATGACATGATGAGGATGATGGCCGAATTAAATTTCAAACAATTTAGTTTAATATAAGTAAAGTTTTTGTTTATATAAAGTTATATGTCAAAACAGTTCAGTTCAATGTCAAAGCAGTTGAGTTAAATGTCAAAACAGTTATTTTTCAAAAAATTCAGTTTATCAGAAGTATACAGTTTAGTTGTATTTGATCCATTGATAGAACCCTGTCGGGTGCTACCACTCTAGGCCAGAGTGGACCTGGAAGCGATAGCAATGAAGGGGGACACCACATTCCCCAAAGCTCCAGCATTACTGGAACCTCAACATCAGATTGTTTAGTGTCATAAACAGGACAATCGTAGGGGGGGGGGAGTCTTACTTTTCCGCAAAGAAGCAGTCGGTGTATTCTACAGCCCTAGCCGATTGGGCAATGTCGTCAAGGGTGATTGGGTTGACGCTTATAAGATATAAATATATATGGAAAGTAAAGTCAACTTTTGAAATGAATCATCTTGTGCATCTGATGATTGAGAATATTAAATAAAACTGCCAATAACGCGAAGAAAGTGTTTGTTTATGAAATCCTCTTTTAATATGTTTTTATAAAGACAGTTTGAGGTTTTATCCCTTATATATAAATATATATATATATATATATATATATATATATATATATATATATATATCGGGAAAACATCTAGTATCATTATTATTATCATTATTATTTTGTAATTTGAACTAATTAGACTCTCAAACTCGCAGCATTTTATTTTATTATACCTAAAAATAAAACACCGAAAAACAAACAAGCAATTATATTACATTTTATAAGTGGGTTCATTATTGCATTTTTATTGAATGAAGAATGATTACAAATTTCCGGAACAGTTAGCGTTGGAAAAGACAAGGAACCAGACAAGTCGAATCATTTTAATTTATTTTTACTTCATGGGTGGGGGTAGTCCTTTTTTAATACTTGTCAATGTGGAAGAGGAAATCTTGTAATGTGTTTCTTTTTTGTTTCACTGTCGGGAGGAGCTTCGTTAAAGAGGGAAAGGCTTTATTTTTTCTACATTAACCATAGCCCTATCATATTCTTTGAATCATCTATCTATCAATCAATCTATCTATCTCTCTATGCATAATTTTTCCAAAAAAACAACAATCAGTCACATTAAGATAATGAATTTATTTCCATCCTGCTAAAAAGCCTAGATATAAATCATTGTTCTAAAAAATTAACAGGACTTCTACAGATCAAACAAGAAAATGGACATTTTTGAATATTCTTTTTTTGAATATTTTAATTGTCCTGCTTGGAATTGTTTCCAACTTCGGATTGACAAGATTAAATACTGGTATATATACGTGCTACATTAAATAAGTTTCCAGACTTTTTTGTACAGGCATTTAGAATTGTCGTAGACTCTTGAAAATTCATTATGCTATTGCTATACAACTTCTGAGATCACCGATCAATTTTTATGATTTCAGGTTCAAATGAACAGCTACAGCAGCAATTGGAATACACCCTACTAAAGCCTGATTGTCACTGCTGGTGAATTTAAAAAATGCAATCTGGACGTGAGGAAGAACGATATTCAATAACATTTTATTTTAAACTTGGAAAAAATACCACAGAAACGTATGGAATGCTTCAAACTGCTTTTCAAACATCTTGCATGAATCGGGCATGAGTTTTTGAGTGGCATAAGAGATTCAAGGAAGGCAGGGAGTCTGTTAGGGATGATGTGATGTGTGGGAGGAGTAAGGAAGTCAGAACACCAGAGTTGATTGGCCAAAGGGTTAGGGTTAGGGTAACTATGTTGACGTTTTAAGGAAGTTCAGGAAGATATTCCTCAGGAAGAGCCCAGCACACTTCAAATCGGCTCAGTGGCATTTCCACCAGGACAATACACCAGTCCACAACTCCATCTGTGTCACAGATTCTTTGACCTAGATGGGCATCAACACAGTCCCTCAGCCTCCCTATAGTCGAGACCTTGCTCCCAGTGACTTTTGCTTATTCCCTCAGCTCAAAGGCTGTCGTTATGAGACAATTGAGGCGATGAAAGAGGCTGTGGCGAA